>MU225776.1:3145222-3160815 GCA_018584345.1 Thuja plicata | reverse complement strand
TTATGCTTGATCATTTACAAGGTATTTTATAAAGTTGGTTCAATAGAGATACATGACAAATCAGTGTCCACATCAATAAATACTGTGTTAACAGCCATCTTAAGAGGTAAAACCTGCCTGAGTATATCTGGAGCTCAAAAACGAAGAAGGACCTTATCCAGTCCTTAGCAATTAGGCTTTTCTTGTCTCTGAATCAGAAGTAGAAGGTACAAGGTTCACATAGACATTTCAAGGATTGTGATTCATACAAGAAAAATCCCTAACAGAGAGAATTTGAGACAAGACAATATGCTCCACATGGTTAACAATATGTTTGAGATCAGTCATCTTTGAATCAAATACAATATCCACATAAGATGGATGAATAATTGTATTAGTATCATGTTTAGAAAAAGGATTCATATAGATTTGGAGGTTTTTATTAGGAGGAGAGAAAGATTTGTTCCCACTACCATCAAAATTATAAACAGATAAAGCATTAGAATCAATTAAGTCTTGAACCTTATGTTTTAGAGAATACCACTTCTCAGTATCATGACCATTCTAACGATGGTATTGACAAAAGGATTTGGGATCAAAGGATTTTGATGCCATCGTAGTAGGAAGAAGAGGTCAAATAGGAGGAAAAGTAATCATATTAGCAGTCAACAATTTACTCATAATAGAATGTAAAGATTCAGAAAGAGGAGTAAACATAGGATTTAAATGAAAAGCAATGGATGCAATAGTGGCATTGTTGGATGCAACAACTTGATCAACAACTACATTTGCTTGTTTATATATTTTGACATAGTTTTTAGGTTTCTGAAACTTGTTGGGATTAGGAGTAGCATCACTCTTATCAATTGGAACAGGATCCATTGGAGTATTTCTCTCAAATTGATTCACTTGTAATTGCTAATGATGAAGCACTGCGCAAAGTTGTTGAAAAGAGGTAAATTTAGTAAGCATAATCTTATCTCTAATATCCTTTTGCAAATTTGAAATAAAATTATGTTGAATATCAATATAATGAACATGATAAGAAATTTGAGCATACAAATTCTTAAATTTCCCAATAAATTTAGTCAAGTTTTCTTTAGTATTCTCTTTACAATGCATTAAATCAGTTAACGACACTTGTAGACCAATGTTATTTTGGAAATATTGAATAAAGATATTAGAAAGTTCTAGAAAAGAATCAATAGAATAAGGAGGCAAGGAACAATACCATTGCAAGGCCTTATCATGAAAGGTTCTAGCAAATAACTTGGCAAAAATCCTATGGTCATGAGCATAGTCACTACAAAGGATTTGAAGTGTTTTACCACGAGTGACATGATCTCACTTACCATTATAATTCTCAGGATGAGGTATATCAGCTTGCTGAGGGAGAGGAGCATGAATAATGTCGAGGGATAAAGGGCTACCCATGTCATATGTAGGAATACTAAACTTGGATTGAGTTAAGGATGCAAGTTATTGTTGTAAAGAGGACACAGTTTGAGCTAGAATAATGATTGTGGAATCATTACAATAAATAGGAGGCATAAAAACATTATGAACACTAAGAAAAGTGAAGGAAGCGGCGGGAATAGAAGACACAATCGGTGGAACACTTGGAACCATAGGTTGAAGAGGATTGGAATAGGTAAAAGGAACACTATGGTATGAAGTTTGTGTGGTAGGTAAATAAATCAGTGGAACACTCACATGAATAGATGGAAGTGGAAGATTTGAAGCTATAGTATTGGAATATGGAAGATATGTAGTCACTAAAGGAGGAGTATAAGTAGGATTTCTAGGTAAAGGAACAGAAGAAGGTTCCATACTAGTGACAGGAGGAGTGAATCCTAGATCTCAAGCTTCTTGAGCTAAAGTTTTAAAATTTAAATGCACAAGATGAGTAATATCACGCAAGAGATTAACACCTTGATCACTATCACAAAGGAATTTCTTAAGAGCCTCTATAGCTTGAATATAATCTTGATTTTGGTTTTTTTGAATAAGCCAATTTCCCATTTTATCAAGTTTAGTTGAAATTTTTTGGACTTGTTTAGGAGGAACTCTTAAAGCATCAGCCTCATCATAAGATGAGTGAGAAGAGTTATGCTCCATAGAAAGATTGGAATCATGAGTAGTCAAATTATCATTCGGGATCCTAAGGAAAGGAGAGGAAGACTCAGGATCAAAGGAACCCAAAAGTCTGCAACTTATTCTAACCAGGATATTATAGGTAGGACTAGAGGTAGTAAATACCATACACCAATGCAATGTAAATGAACTAAACTAAGAAAATGTAAATGTAAGAACATAAAAGAAGGCTAATCTAATATGCATGCAAAATCTAGCATGAAATGTAAATGTAACACCAAAAAGAAAGAGTTGTCTATCGTGGGTTTACCAAAATGTAAGATATAAAAATGATGTGTAGGAATAAATGGTGTTTGTGTTGTATTTAAAAGTTTTGAGGGAAGATAAGATTCTCCTCCTACCACCAAATTTCACAAAGGAAAGATCCACTTTGATCAACCATAAGAAAATGATTAATGCACAAATGCATCAATTGATCGAAAATAAGAAGAATGAAGAAAACCTTACATTCCCAAATTATTGATAAAGATTGTGTGATAGATTTGAATTTATTAAAACCTTAAGCAAAATGAAAAATTTATCTTGGGAGGTAGGAGATCTGGCAATACCTGTTTTCTGATGTCTGTATCAGGTTTCGGAAAATTCTGAAACCAGATCTAGAACAGAAACACAGAGACAGAGAAAACCTAGAAATATTTTCCTTTTCTAAGTCAGGTTGACCTTGACCCAAATGTGGGGGCACAATTGTACCCAAAAATATCAACCTTGACCTGCACTGCTCTGACGAAAATTTTGTTCGCAGATCCCAAAAGTTGGCCGAAAAGGGTATATGAATCTTCTCTATAATTCACTGTTTTGTACCTGTACCTATAAGAAAAATAGTTTTGTTTGTTGTTGGGAGTGGTTTACCTTGGTCAAACCCCAATTTTTGAATTAACCTTAAAATATAATTGAAATTGCAGAGATAAACAAAGTAAACAAACAAATTCACCTTGTTTGTAAAGAAACCCTTGTGGAGGATTTGAATGCTTGGATCCACAAGTATGTATGGTGAAAATGAATGTAGAATGTAGAATGTAAGTATGTCTCAAATAAATTGATTTTAGATCTTCAACACCAATCTTGAATGGATCTTTGGATAAGAAGAAGCTTGCATGGATGTGGATGAAGAAACCTTCAACAAGAGAGCTCCATAGAGCTTGAATCCTTCAATGACTACCAATAAATCTCCTTGATGAATTGAATGCTTGAATGCTTGAATGATTGAGAGTATATGATCACTTAAACAAATCATGTGTCTTAGGTGCTCAAAGTCTTTTTTCTCTCCAAATCTTGTCTTTTGAAGTCGTAGTGCTTGTGATTTCAAGTCTTATTGTTAGAGAAAATGAGAGGAGAAGGCTTCCTTATATACAAGCCTAGGGCACAATCTTCTAGAGAGGGCTACATAGGAGAATTAAATTCCAATTATACCTATACCGCTAGAAGTGGACCTATACTAAATATAATTTCAAGAGTCGTTACTGTTAGAATGAATTTAGAATAATTGAGAGGGGAGGGGTGAATCAGTTATCCTCAGGTCTAGATGTACCAAATAAAAACTTTCTATATTATAAACAATTCATATCTACTCGGCAGCAGTAGCATATGTCAACAACTTAATCATGTAGTTTATTGTTTAATGTAAATAGCATAAGCATTCACACAAGTTGACACAAGTATTTAACATGGAAACCCAATATGGGAAAAACCACCAGTAACATGCTACCAAGTTTCACTCTTTTGAAGTGAGCTCTGTAAGGAGCCAACTCTGTTAAAGGTTACAATAACACACTGTTAGGTGTGACCTGGTTAAAGGATTTAATCACCCTGTTAGGAGTGACCTTGTTAGAGGACTTAGAACATTCCACTTGAATGTCACCTTGCTTAGAGGATTTATACAAATGACTGTTAGGTCAACCTTGTTAAAGGATTTTAACTGATATAATGGTTAGAAAGTAATCGACAATTGTGATCTGATACATACAACTTACTTTGCAAATTCAGATCCAATTACAGCTCTGATGATAACTTATTGAGTGACCTGCATTGTCATTTCAATCTTCTGATATGCCTAGAAATCCGTCAAGCAATCACACATGTAACTTTCTGCTTCTATGTTCAGCCTTCTCTGCTAGGTCATGCCAATCAGTAAATCAACTATGCAATCCTCTTGCATACATGTACATCAATTCGTATATCCAAACTTGATTGAATAACCCCTTGAGGTTATCATATACCTCTCTGTCTAGGTAAGATAAATCTTTGCCGCTTAACCTAAGATCATCGATCTTAGGTTAGGTCAGATCCAGTGGATCATTCCATCATTACATTACATTTACTTGTCCAAAGTAGTCTCTAATTAAATCTTGAATCCATGCATTAATTACAATTATCCTTAAATTAAATACCTTGGATCAATCTTTAATTAACTTTACATATCCCAATAAAATTAACTAAGTTGGCCAGAGATCTCAAATATCATCATTAATCCAAATACTGTAAGTCGGCCAACATCACTGTTTCCACTCAACAATTTCACTGGTGCTCGGCACTGAACAAACTTGCTCGTCACAAACAAATTCACTCGGCATCAAACCAAACTTTCCCGGCACAAGACAGACTTGCTCGGCACAAAATAGCCAGAAAAACTATATTTGAAAGATAAACAACTAATTACTTTTCCAGAGTGCCATCTGATCAAGTACCCTTTTATTTTCCTTACGTCAACCATTCGCTTAGTCTTCTTGTTAAATCTTCTTCATCAATCAATAGATATGGTACTCAAACAGATAAAAATAGTCTCACCAGTTAAGGTTTGACATCAATGAAAAAATAGCAATTTCTTGCATTGTCACTTTCGAACAGTTACTTCGAAGACCGAAACAACGACCTAGAAGCGGGAATTAAATCTTTCCAAACTCGACATCCAGAAACCTTGGAATCTTGAAATTTGGACCCTGGTTCAGGGTCGAGGTTGATGCCAAACCTAGGTCAGGGTCGAGGTCAACCTTGACCTAGGTCAAGGTCAAGGTTGACCTTGACCCAGAAGGTCAACCTTGACCCTGAGGTCAAGAAGCTCAAATTTGCAGAGCAGGATGCCAAAAACATACCGAAGAGAAGTGGGAATAGGGAAGAATAGGGTAAAATCCAGATCCAAGTCAAAGACCCATTCAAGGAATTTGAAATTTCCCCAAACCACTTACTTGGAGGGCTAAACCAGTCCAAAATGGAAGTGCTTCCATTTTTCGACGATATAGGGTTGTGTTCGACTGTCATGTGATAACTAGTGACGTCAACTGTGGCGTGTATTCTAGAGGAGACCTATTTGGTGTCCGAATTTAGGCTTGTAGTGTGTAATAAAAATTTTGAGCATGGATTACAAATCTAGGAGTATAATTAATGGATTGTATTTGATGTTTACTTGTTATAGGTACCACGTGTATCTTAGCAAGGGGTTAAACAATTATTTGTACATTGGGAAAGCCTAACTGGCTGACCTAATGAATTATTGTAATAGGGTATATATGAGTGATATTTTCTTTTGGAAAGGTGTGGTAGAGGAAGATATTGAAAATAAAGAGAAGTGAAAGCTACGTGGCTTGTTTGGCTGTTGGATGTAGAGAAGAGTTTGTGATAACAATACTTCATTAGAAATAACCAAGCAAAGATAGTTGCTATTAGATAGTTCATTGGATGATATATTTTGTATATACACTTGTACGGATTATGAATCCTTGAGGGTGGATTTAACCTTCTTTAGGCAGTGTGCCTAGGCAGTGAGTCTACTACTTTTCTTCACTCGTAACAGGGTCTGTCTCCTAATAGGGACTGTGTACTGTAATGTTGTAATAAGCTCGTAATAGGACTAAATATTTTAACAGGGATACTATACTCTTAGTAAATTTTTTGTGGGTGCTAATTCCCACTGGGGTTTTACCTTTGGCACGGTTTCCTCAATAACAAGTATTGTGTTATTGTGTTATCATTTGCATTGCAATTTTGGTTTATAAAGTTTAAAGATTAATATTCTATATCACAACTGATTCACCCCCCCTCTTAGTTGTCTTGTGTACTGTTATTACTAACAATTGGTATTAGAGCTACTGGTCCTTAGAGAAAAAGCTTAAGAGCTTGAGGTGATCCTTAAGATGAGTTACTACAGGAAGGATAGTTTGAAATTTGATCCTGAAAACCTTTACAGTTGGAAGAACAAGATGAGAACACATTTTCTATGCTTCTGACTTTACTACTAGGTGATCACAAAGAAGGATGAGAAGATAGAAAATAAGTATGAACTAAAGAAAGCTACTGAAGAAGAAAAGAAACTCTTTTCATGTAATATGGTTGCAAGGAATCATTGATCAATGCACTTTCTGAAGGTGAATTCACAGAAGTAAAAGACTTGGATTCTGCACATGAGATCTGGACAAGATTGGAGGCACTGTATGAAGGAGATAAGTTTACAAAATAGGAAAAGATACAAAATATTACAGATGAGTTATGGCACCCTTTGCCATTGCTGCCAAAGGGGGAAGGAATCTATGTGAAAATCCCTACTATTTTGGGGAGATTTGTGGTTAGGATATGGAGAAGTTTGTATTGAGAGGAGAATGTTTCCATCAATGCCAATGGGGGAGATTGTTGGATGATATCAGTTTTGGGTACTATTCATGTTGTTGATACTCAAGTTTTGTTACTAATGTTAACATATGTTTCTGTGAGGATGACAGATTGGTTACTTGACTGGCAGAAGTGTACGGATATTGTACAGATGTTTCAAAATGATTGTAGTTGGTTATATGAAGAAGGATGTGTGTTGACCTTATCCCTAAGGTCATTTGACTTTATGTTACATATTGAGGATGTTACAGTTGATTTAGTGAAGACTGGTTTTTTGACTGTAACTATGATGCTTGAAAGAGTAGGTCTCTGTATTTTGGGTATATCTTACTGGCTAAGATATTTTAGATGAAGTGAACTTACTGGAGGACTGTAGACATATTTTGGAATAATGGGTTGTGTTCGATTGTTGTGTGATAACTGGTGATGTTAGCTGTGGTGTGTATTCTGGAGGAGACCTATTTGGGTGCCAATTTTAGACATGTAGTGTGTAATATGAATTATGAGTGTGGATTGCAGATCTAGGAGTTTAACTAATGGATTTTATTTGATGTTTACTTGTTATAGGTTCTATGTGTATCTTAGCAAGGGGTTAAACAATTATTTGTATATTGGGAAAGCCTAACTAACCTACCTAATGAATTATTATAATAGGGTATATATGAGTGATCTTTTCTTTTGGAAATATGTGGTAGAGGAAGAGATTGAAAAGAAAGAGAAGTGAAAGCTGTGAGGCTTGTTTTGGTGCTAGATGTAGAATAGAGTTTGTCATAAGAATACTTCATTAGAATTGACTAAGAAAAAATAGTTACTATCAGACAGTTCACTTGATGGTATATTTTATATATACATTTGTTCAGATTGTGAATCCTTGAGGGTAACTTTAACCTTCTTTGGATAGTGTGCCTAGACAGTGAGCCTACTACTTTTCTTGACTCCTAATAGGGTCTGTCTCCTAAGATGGACTGCGTACTATAATGTTGTAATAATCTCCTAACAAGGATAAAATTTTAATAGGGATACTATACTCTCAGTACATTATTTGTGGGTACTAATTTCCACCGGGGTTTTACCATTAACATGGTTTCCTCGATAGGAAGTATTATGTTATTGTGTTGGCATTTATTGTGTTATCATTTGCATTGTAGTTCTGGTTTATAAAGTTTAAAGTTTAATATTCTATATCACAACTACTTCACCCCCCCCCTCTCAGTTGTGTTGTGGACTATTATTCCTAGCAGATCATTGCTGATTTAATTGTACTGCTAAGAGTGTAGTCATCACTCCCAACAAGGTGAACCCTCAGAAAGGGTATTTGTAGCTCCTAACAAGGAAAACATTTTTACTCTAATACTTGGCTTGTGAGTGTCATTCCCGATGTTATATTTCCCTCTAACAAAGGTTTGAATGATAAAATACATTTGTTACGTGTGTTAAGGTTGTGTATGCTTGATATTGTTTACTTTTTTTTGTTTACTTCAGCTAGATGCTTTGTGGTTTGGAATTTGTTAGTGCAGATATTCATATCAGTCATTACATTTTGTTCATTACCTATTTGTACTGATTCACCCCCCCTCTCAGTCATAATATTTCCAATAGTTTGAATTGTTGGTTGGATTTCCTTGCTTGAAGGTGCTTATGGCTCATTTTCCTATGTTATTGTGCTTGGCCAACTTGTTTGTATGATTTCTCCCTATGATTTATTTGTTGGTTATAGATCTTAGATCACAGACCGATAGGGAGTTAGTTGGTAAATGTAACCTTGAGGCTGACTTGTTAGGTGTCAGTTGTGTATTTAAGTTGGGTTTTGGTTCTTTTTTGGGGGGTCGAAGGAAGGAAGCTAGGATTTTAAGGAGGTTGTTTTGCAGTCATAGGTTAGGAAGGATAATTAGGTTTCTTTGTAACCAATTCTTGACATTTGAGCTGGGCATGTTGACTGCTATTGTAGAGATTTGTAATTGTTTTATCTATTAATGAAAAGGTTTCATGTGTGTTCCATAATATGTGTATATGCTTCTTGAAATATTTGAGTTTCTATTGTCTGACTTTTGCTGCAGGGTTGGACTATTCTTTTTCTTGGAGCCTCTTACATTGGCTTAATCACATTTATTAAAATAATTGTTTTAGGGAATGTTGTAGTTTATAAAGGCACTGAGCATTCTCTATTGCAGTCATGTGTTATTTTTAAACATGTCAAAAATATTATTTTTCTATACATTTTTTCTAGGATACAACTCCTTTCTTAATTTGTATAACATAAATGGAAGAATAAGAATGTTAATTGTATGTACAAAATATTTCAATATAAATTTTAGATCAATTATACTTTTCTAATCTATTTAGGATAATGTCTCATTGTATGCATTTTTTCTGAAACATTTGTTGATGTGTAATTAGTATTAACATTTTCTTATAAACAGGTATTGTGTCTAGAATTGGAGAATTTACAGAAAAGAATGATACAATTAGAAAAAACATACAAGTATGTGTTTTGAATTAATGATATATTTTTTAATGTGTTTTATACAGTGGAAAATCTAAAATTTATATTTTGTTTAATAATAATAAGAATTTTGTGATATAGACATATGATCGGTGAAGATTTGGAATTACTAAATTTTAAGTACTTGCAACGTCTTGAGAAGAAAATTAATTTGGGTGTTAAGAAAATACACTCAAAGAAGGTACACGATAATCTTACTTGAAGATCTTAAATTTTATTCAATATAATTTAGTCTTACATTTACTTTTTATGAAAGTTCATGTTCTTAGATTAGTATTCCATGCACATTTATTTGAAATTTTTTAAAAAAATATTTAGAAATACAAAATTGTTTTATATTATGACTCCCGGATTACATTTAATCAAAATTATGTTATCTTATGGAGATCGTGCTATATGGTGATTGCAGGAGAAAATTTCGCTACAGAAAATTCAATCCCTAAAAGTGAAGGTAACATATAATTACCTGATGAATAAAATATTATTCCTTAATGTTTTATTTATTTTAGTAATAAATAATCTAATAATAATGTATAGATGATATGTCAAAATTGATAGATATAAAATATTAATTATCAACAATTTTAAAATGCCATATAATTATTTTCTTAAGAATTTGATAATTAAAAAAGAGAATATTTTGTAGTTTTATTTAATTTTTTTAAGTGATCTTCAAATTTGAGATGTAATATACAAGAATTTTTTCATAATTTATTTATTTTGTGAACTTCACATTCCTTTATAAGATAAAGAAGCTTTGAAAACAACTCAAAAAATGTAATACAAATAAAAATAAAAGTATCAATAAAGCTTGAAATAGAACAATTTATCATAACATGAAAGAAGAAAATGATTGACAAGCAGTGGTGGAGCACACCCAAAGGATTTCTCAATAGTAGAAAAAGGGAAAAAGAAATAGGTTATAATAGAAGAAATGTTAAACTGTTGTAATTTGAATACAACGTGCTCGAGAGGGATTAAATACAACCACACAATTGATTCACTAAAAATCCTTATATGACTATAGGCTTTTATTTTTATTTGTCTTGAATTACAAGAATTTTAGGTTTGTATAAAAAAATGTCTCCTCCAAAGGGTTCTTCACTTTTTCCTATATTTAGATAATGACATAGGGGATCAAGAGGTATTTATTATATCTTGTATGGATACTGTACGGATGAATCAAAACAAGAGAAGATGGGGATATGTAGAAGGACGTATGCTGATCTTATTAAGGGATGATAGAAGACAATTTAAGGAATGTTTTTTATGGGTCACAAGCTGTATGAGTGTTGATGATGTCAATTGTGGCGTGTATTCTAGAGGAGACCTATTTTGGGACTGACTTCAGAGATGTAGTGTGTATTATGGATTGCGAGTGTGGATTAGGGATCTTGGATTATATCTGATGTATTGTAATTGATGTATACTTGTTTTAGGTACCGCATGTATCTTATCAAGGGGTTAAATAATTATTTGTATATTGGGAAAGCTTAATTGGCTGACCTAATCAATTATTGAAATATAGTATATATGAGAGATCCTTTCTTTTGAAAAGATCTTTGTATATGTATAAAGAGACAGAGAAGTGTGGAAGCTATGAGCTTTATTGTCTACTGGATGTAGAGCATAGGATATGCTCGTTATACTTCATTGGAACTGACAAAGGAAAGACAATTGCTATCAAATAGTTTACTGGATTGTATATTTTTTATGTACACTTGTGTTTCAAACTGTAAGTCCTTGAGGGTGACATTAACCTTCTTTAGACAGTGTGATTGGGTAGTAAGCCCACCATTGCTCTTGACTGCTAACAGGGTCTGTGTACTGTAATAATGTAATAAGCTCCTAACAGGGCTAAATCTTTTAACATGGATACTATACTCTCAGTACATTATTTATGGATGCTAATTCCCATTGGGATTTTACTTTTAATAGGGTTTCCTCGAAAACAAAAAATTGTGTTATTGTGTTGGCATTTATTGTATTATCATTTGGATGAAATTTTTGTTTATTAAGTTTAATGTTTGATAATCTGTCTCACAACTGATTCACTCTCCCTCTCAGTTGTGTTGGTGGACTGTCATTCCTAACAATTGGTATTAGAGCTATTGGTCCTTAGAGAGAAAGGTTAACAACTTGAGGTAGTCCTGAAGATGACTTACCATAGGAAGGATAGTTTGAAGCTTGATCCTGAAAAATTTGACAGTTGGAAGAAGAAAATGAGAACACATTTGCTATGTTTGGGAATCAATTACTAGATGATTACTAATAGAAAGGATCAAATGGAAGCTGAGGATGAACTGGATAAAGCTACCTAAGATGAAAAGAAGTTATTTTCATGTAACATGGTCGCAAGGGAAGCATTGATCAACGCATTTTCTAAAGGTGAATTCACAAAGGTAAAATATTTAGATTCCACACATAAAATTTGGACAAGATTGGAAGCATTGTATGAATGATATATGTTTATAAAGAAGGAGAAGTTACAGAAGTAGAAGGAAAAGATGGAAAGATTGAAAATGAGAGATGATGAGAATATTAGAGCATATTCACAGAGAATCACTGGAGTTATTATTGGCATTAGGAACTCTAGAGGTACTTACAGTGAGGAATAAGTGATTGCAAAGATTCTTAGATCCCTGACACCTATATATAGAATGAAAGTACAAGCTATAGAAGAGATTATACCTTTGACACCGAAATTCAATAGAGAGATATTGATTGGGAATCTAACTACCTTTGAGGCTGCAGAACTAGGAGATTATCTACCTAAAGTTGAGTCGGCATTCAAGGTGACTGTGCATAGAAACAAAAATACATGATGAAGAATTTTGAGCACCAACAAAAATGACTTGAGAGAAGAACTTGGAGAATATGCTGATGAATAGGAACAGATATAGGAAGAAGAAAGAAAGCTAGATTAAGTTTTGGCCCTAATCGCTAGAAGAGAGAAGAGAGGTAAGGGTAAATTTGAAGGAAAGTTACCTTTGAAATATTTGTCATACAACAAGATAGGTCATTTTGCATCTCGATTTCCTACAAGCGTTCTGTTACCAAAATTCTCCTACACATTGATTTTGGTAGAACCATCATGCTTACAAGCAAAAAAGGTGCATTTTGATTATTTCTACATTTTGTGTTTTTCTGATAAATGCAGATACTTTGAACCTACTTCATGAAATTACTCATTACATTTAATGAAGGAAAGATGATAACATAGAAAGAATATTCTGCAAATCATTTTTGGAAATGTAATTTTTTATTCGTCAAAGTATTTTTTTTACTCCACACAAGCCGTGAAACTAGCTAGGACATAATTCATTGAGTTTTCAATTCTGAAAATTATATATGAATATGTGTACATAAAAGAAAAGAAAAGAAATAAAGTAGAATCCAGTCATTGCCTGAATGACTAGCGGGAGTGGAAAGAAATCTGTAGGGTGTTGAGCCTTGAGTTATCTGAAATTCGTCCTTGCATCCTAAATTGTCCATCTGCAGTCCTAAACCTGAAAAAATAAAGATAGAATGAGGTAGAACATTTTTTTCTAAGCAATGACTATACCTTACTCTATCAATTTGCCCACATAGACATATATCACTTCCAAAATTGAACAAAAATTATTTATTCCTAAATAGTTTGTTGTATATGTAGCAACATGTGTCTGTCAATGGCATGTGGAAGGAAATGAGGCTCCCAAAAGGGTTTGAGCCTACCATGCCATTGAGAGACAAAATGCAAATAGAGATCGAAATCTTCAAATCTGTGCAAAATGTAGTTCACCATATTAAAAAATGAAGCCTCTATATGGTCACTCATTCAGTATTTTTAGCAAACAGTAAAAAACAAAGAAGCAGGAGCAGTGAAAAATACATTGTCAGTCACTATCAAGTAAAACAAACTCCACATGAAGGAGTAACCACAATGATCTTAACTTGTCATAGATAGAGCAGTAACAAAAGCACTCCACAAGATCAAATACAAAGACATAGCGAGCACCACTCCTGGGGTACAAGATAGAATGAAATTACATCCAGAGCTAATGGAACAATCAACAATGATGGCCACATTCAGAGCATAAAAACCCCGTATGGTGCATTCAACATAAAACAACGGTGTTTCTTTTGCAATAGATGGTTATGTTTAAGCTTTTTCAAGATAAAGATTTTTATTTAAAGGAAAGAAAAAAAAGAGTCGTTTCATTCCCAGACCAAGATGAAATTTCTTACGAGATTAATAGCAACACCTGGAGGAGCAAGTGTTCTTTCAAAAACAAATGATAAATGAGTACAACATAACAAAAATGGAGTATTTTATTTTATACTCATGTTTCAGATTGTCAAGAGGAACATTTTCTTTAAAATGACATCACTTCTTTATTTCTGGGTAGTATTTTGAGAAATTTTCATTCATACCCAGATGCGAATATGCAGAGAAATGCAGGTTAAAGCCACGTTCCTCCTAGAATCAAGCCACATTTTTTTATTCTAGCATGGAGAAAAGATGCAAATTTTCAGCTGTAGAGCAACAATCACATATTTTTAGTAGCAGATGGCCATAGTCTCAACCAAAAGGGTTTATTCTTGCAACATGCCATTTTCATTCATACCCAGTAGTAGAAGCTAAAGTCAGAACAACTACGTTTTCAGCCAAAGAAAGGAGGGATAGAGATATTTAAAGAATATTGCATGTAAAGGCCAGTCGTTTTTAAAGATTATCATTAATGAAAGATATAGAAGAAACTCCAACATAAAAATGACGGCCTTAAAATTTTAGAAGTTTATGTCAAATGAAGCCACAGTTTCTTCCAGTAACAACCACATTTTTTTTAACCGTATTTATCGTAAACATAATGGCGGCCAGAATTTCAATGCATTTTGAATAACAAAAAATTCTTCAGAATAACAAAAAGTCTAATTTTCCAAGCAAGAGTGTAACCTAGAAAAATAGAACGCTTCTTACCCGTGTTTTCAAACTTTAATGCAGTCAAAGATCAGTGTTTTTCTCCAATGGCAGCCACGAAATAACAAGAAGTATCGTTGAAACTGAAGTTCTCAATCAAAATGGAATGTTAATCTCCCTCATGGTGGGTCTCTAGTGTTTCAAAACCCTTCTCAACAGCACTGTTGTGTTTTCTCCAAAAGCATCAGATAACAATGACCAAGCAAAGACTATGTTTTGCTTTAGGCATTAACATTAGTTTTGTGTTTGGTAAAAGTTTTTGAAATCTAATAGGTCGGTTTTTTGCATTTCTTTATAAAATAAAACCAAACTCTCAAACTATATGTTATAAATATTTTAGATAACATAATAGCATATTACAAAATTAAGTAATATGTTATTACATTATTTAAAATATTTATTTTTAAAAAAGAGTTTATTTTTCCCTCTATGTAATTATTATTAATTAATTGATGTATTATAAATCAATTAATTATTAATAAATTTTGAAAATGCAATAATAGTTCCAAGGGGAAAAGGTCAAAGTCTTTATTGGACTAAGGGTTAGGTGGCGTCAAGTGAAGCAAGTCAGTTTGAACTTGTTGATAATGGAGAAATTTTAGGGGGTCGGATTGAACACTTCAAGGAGGTTTTTAAGGTCATTTATTGGCAGTTTGAGGCTTTTGGGGGCGGTTTTGGTGAGTTACCAAGGTTGTTAATGACTTGGTTGGAATTTTTCAGTTTGTTAATGCATTTTGGAGGGAGTTTGAGTCATATTTTGGGGGCTTTATTGTTGCATCTGACCCAAGGGGTTTGTGTACTTAGTGTTTTGGAGCACTCATTTTGGAGTTAAATTTGATTATGTAGAAGGAAGGCTTTCTCACATTTTTTGGGTCCTTGCAAGTTTTATGCAGAAGTTTGTAACTCATTTTGGAGACTGAATATATATTGACAACATTTTGGAGCAGTATTCTATCAAGTTCAAGCCTTCTTTCTTTCTGTGGATATGTGTCAAAGTGCATGATTGATAGGAATAGTAAGTGAGTTTATAACTCATTTTTTTGTCTCATCCATTACCTTGTTGCAGGAAAGTATGTTGTGTGTAGGTTGTAATTTGTGTCCAAGAATTCATAGGGTTTTCTTGTGAAGTTTTCTCTTCCTTGTTAATTCGATTAAGGACCTTATTATGAAATATTTATGCACACCTATATAGAATATAAGTGCTTTATTTTAAGTGGTAGAATTTGCAATTTCAAAATAGGGTCATTATCCTCTTAAGTTTCCTCACTCTTGGGTGAATCACCTGGTTCACAATATTTGAATTTTAGTAACAAGTTGATTTCAGTAATTTCTATCTCTTTTCCCTAAAAGTTTAAGTTAGTTTTAAAGAGTTATGGGTTATTATCCAATAGGAAC
>MU225776.1:3120957-3143169 GCA_018584345.1 Thuja plicata | reverse complement strand
CATAGAACCCGAATACACCTGCATGCAAATGACCTGATACAAAGTAGAAGCACAAAAATGAAAAAGCAGAACTCAGAGATGCTCAAAAGAAGAAGCACAATATTATTCTCTAAGTTATGAAAAAAAAATTACAAAGTTCAGCCTATAAAGGTGAACAAACCCTAATAACAGAAAATCTAGGTTGCGCAATATAATTAATATAAAGTATTAATTATATGCACCGAAGAGATAGCTTAAGCGAAAAAGAGTAAGTGAACTAACTAATTACTCTAACACTGATATCTTCCAAGCAAGTTGCAGATCTTTGAGAGGTCATTATTTTGCATATCTGGCGACTCTGGTTCTAAGTTTATTGGTTTTAGGCAGATTTAGTGCCTAAAATGAATTACCATCCTTTTTTTCATGAAGATATTCCTTCATTTCATGAAGGATAACCTTATCACAACATTTGTACTTCTGATTTCATGCAGAACTATCTAGTTGCAGCAATGGAACAACAACCATTTCATGCTTAGCACCCTCTCACCCAACTTCCAGTATCATGGCAGAAAAATTATACATACCAACAGCCTCATGAGGATATTCATTGCGTAGAAGGGTAGTCAGAATTCCAAATACAACAAGAGTTTATTTTTCAAGCTCATAACCAGTAGCAGGAGATGTTGGCTCTTCAGGAGCAGTATCAAAATGAGCTGGAAGAACATAGGAAACACTATGAAGAGGTGTTGAAAACACAGAAAAGGCATATGCAGACACAAGCAAAGGAGCAGTTTGATGCCAGATGGAAGTATTATGAAGATGTCATTATAGGGCAGCAACAAAGTCAAGCAGCCCTTGCAAATAATCTAGCAACACTGAAGAATGTTTGCGAGAAAGAAATTATAAAGGTTAGTGCTGCTACAGCTGGAAAAGTAGAATGTTTTCAAAGAACATTAGCAGCTCATGATGAGTTTCATGAAAAATAATTACAAGAGTACAAATCGATAATAGAGTACCCGATTTCAAAGGCTATAGAGGTTAAGGAAGCCCATTGGATATGAGTCGAAGAAGCTCTTTGTAAGAAAAGGAAAGAAACTATATATGAATTATCAGATGGATCTCATAATGTTGCCAAATAGACGATCGAATTGGAGGCTGATTTATTTAAGGAGCTACCTTGTTTTGTCGAAGAGGACAATACTTCTAATATGTCTCTTATCCTAGTTGCTGAGGGACAAAGAAAAATTTTTTTTCCTAAGAGGAGGCCTCCTTCTAAGAATGTTGACATACAAAATGGGGAAAGTGATTTGGAGGAAAATTAGTTCTGGAATGATCTTGAGAGGTTTTTCTCAGAACTAGATTCAAAATCGGCAACATCAAGCGTCACGGTCCTGGATTAGCTAAAATATTGTACAACAGTAGAACATTGTCCTGAAATTGTTATTCAGATGGCGTTGATCATAAGTTCAACCTCAAAGGTTTTTATTTCCAAGGGGTGTCCTATAAGACACCTAGAAAGGCTAAATGAGACCAAGGAGGTTCCAACTCTAGCACCTAAACTTGAAGGTGTAGCTAAAGAAGAGGAGATGCAATGCGCTGGTCAAATACAAATCAACAAACATCTTGACCATATTTTTGAGGTAAGTGAATTTGCTTTTGTTCGTCTAAAAGCATTGCACCAATTGGTCAAATGTATGTCATTTTTCAATACAATTGCTTGTGGATATGATTTTTGTTGTGCATTGATGAAACACAACTATTTTTTAGAACCTATCAATGGCTTTATTTAGTGGTTTATTGTTGATAAGTTTAGGGTAGGTTAGCCTAGGTTAGGTTTGGGTTTCAATAAAGTGTTGTCCAAGCATGGTTTGTTTTTTTTTCCTAGGTCTATTTGTTTTTTTTTGGAAGTTGGTGGTTAAGGTTGCAAGGTCCAAAGCTGAAATCTGAAATCAGAAAATCATGAGTCAAAGGCTTTAGTGTCAAGCTGTTGTTTATCTCACCCATGCACATGTACATCAGTATGAGAAATGTCCTGCTACTTAAGCCCAACTCATATACACATGCATGACTGATATGTGTAAAGATCTCAATTTTTTGTGTAATAACATTCCCACACATATCAATAGTATCCGCAGGTCATCACTTCCTGTCAATTCCACCGATACATGTAAAAATGTTACCAAAGAGAAAAGATTTAACAGAAAAGTAAATACACATATTTTCCTATCTACACAACTATGCATACAAACAAATGCAATAGGTAGATTGTATTCATTCATACACATATATTGTGCATATAGAAAGATACATACATTTAGAAGCCTGATTGTAAATTTTAGGTATGCATTGGAGTCAACTCTGCCACCTAATGGATAAAAAGCTACTAGTCAAAGTGTCTAGCAGGTAGCCATACAACAGAAATTGCCAAAAATCTTACCAAAATTCTCCTGCACATTCATTTTGGTAGAACCATCATGCTTACAAGAAAAAAAGGTGCATTTTGATTATTCCTACATTTTGTGTTTTTTGATAAATGCAGTAACTTTGAAACTACTTCATGAAATTACTCATTACATTTAATGAAGGAAAGATCATAACATAGAAAGAATATTCTGCAAATATTTTCTGAAAATGTAATGTTTTATTCGTCAAAGTATTGTTTTTGCTCCACACAAGCCGTGAAACTATCCAGGACATAATTCATTAAGTTTTTAATTCTGGAAATCATATATGAATATGTGTACATAAAAGAAAAGCAAGGAAATAAGGTAGAGGCCAGCCATTGCCTGAATGGCTGGCGGGAGTGGAAAGAAATCTGTAGGCTGTTGAGCCTTGAGTTAACTAAAATCCATCCTTGCATCCTAAAGTGTCCATTTCCTGTCCTAAACTTGAAAAAATGAAGATGGAATGAGTTAGAAAATTTTGTTCTAAGCAATGACTGTACCTTACTCTATCAATTTTCCCACACAGACATATATCATTTCCAAAATTGAACAAAAATGATTTATTCCTAACTAGTCTATTGTATGTGCAGCAACAGGTGTCTGTCAATGACATGTGGAAGTAAATGAGGCCTCCGAAAGGGTTTGAGCCCAGCATGCCATTGAGAGACAAAATGCAAATAGAGATCGAAATCTGCAAATCTGTGCAAAATGCAGTTCACCATATTAAAAAATGAAGCCTGTATATGGTCACTCATTCAGTATTTTCAGCAAACAGTAACAAACCAAAGAAGCAGGAGCAGTGAACAATGCATTTTTAGTCACTATCAAGTAAAACAAACTCCACATGAAGGAGTAACCACAATGATCTTAACTTGTCATAGACAGAGCAGTAACAAAATCACTCCACAAGACCAAATACAAAAACATAGCGAGCACCACTGTTGGGGTACAAGATAGAATGAAATTACATGTAGAGCTAATGAAACAAACAATAATGATGGCCACATTCAGAGCAGAAAAACCCCGTATGGTGGATTCAACATAAAACAACAGTGTTTCTTTTGCAACAGATGGTTATGATTAAGTTTTTTCAAGAGAGTTTTTTATTTAAAGGAAACCAAAAAAAGAGTTGGTTTCATTCACAGACCAAGATGCAATTTCTTACGAGATTAATAGCAACTCGTAGAGCAACAAGGGTTCTTTCAAAAACAAATGATAAATGAGTACAAAAGAATAACAATAGAGTATTTTCTTTTATACTCATGTTTCAAATTGTCAAGAGGAAGATTTTCTTTAAAATGGCATCACTTCTTTATTTCTAGGTAGTATTTTTAGAAAGTTTCATTCATAACCTAGATGCGAATATGCAGAGAAATGCAGGTTAAAGCCATGTTCCTCCTAGAATTGGGCCATGTTTTTTATTCTAGCATGGAGAAAAGATAAATATTTTCAGCAGGAGAGCAGCAATCACATCTTTTTAGCAGCAGATGGCCATAGTCTCAACCGAGAGGGTTTATCCTTGCAACATGCCATTTTCATTCATACCCAACAATGGAAGCTAAAGTCAGAACTGAAAGAAAACTAAGTGTGTGGAAATCAGTTTCCTACGCTAAACTCCCAAGAAGAGGATCGTGCAAATTCAGATTTAACCCTTATCAATTACAGAATGATAATACAATAACATGGATACATAGAAAACTGAGAATGAGATAATAATTTACCCTGGGGAAAACCTTTCAGTAAAAAACCCCAGCACTCCAAAGCCTGCACAATGTATTAATCAAAACTATTGCTACTTACAATACACTTGCAATGCAAGTTCTTTCAGGAGATAATCGACACTTGAATCCTGGTAGGCGGCACTTTAATAAGTGTACGCGGCTTTTCAAGCCCTGTGGTGTTTAAATCATTACACACGGCACTTAAATCATTGGAGGCGGCCCTTGGCTAAGCAAGCGGCCTTTTAAAGTCTTACGCGGATTTTTCAATATCATAAGTGGCATTTAAAAAACTAGGGTTTTTTTAGGCGGCTCTTTGCTATTTGGGTTGCAATTTTTCCCTAATTCTTAGGCGGCTAAGGATTGCTCCTACGCAGCTTTTTAACACGTGGAGGCAGCTTTTCTAGGCCCTAAGTGACTCTTTATCTATCCTGTTAGAAGCAGTCTTTGCAAATTAAGTATAATGACCTGGTTAAAGGTCTGACCCTGTTAGGAGTCTTTTACAAAACCCTGTTAAAGGTATATGGCTCACTGCCTAGGCTCACTACCCAATAAGATGAATGCTACAACCCTCTGAATGTTGATATGCACTATATCAAAATGAACTGCTGTAATGACACTACTGTCTGATCAGTTCTGTGTATGCGTGGATTCTCTTACTCCTTTAAAGAGCTATATCATCTACTGAATTCATTATACTGCTCATCTGTAACTTCTTCTTACATGATAATCGACAGTTGTAACATTACATTACATTACATTACATTACATATTTATATCTTCAAATCCGAATAGGCGCGACCCAAAACATAACACATAGTCGGCCTTAAAACAAAATATACAACATTTCCAAACAAGTTAGCTCAAGCGTGTTTACTACAACATTAATTACATTAATACAAACTTATAACTAAAGGCGCATAGCCATTACATTACAAAATCATTCACACTGATGGAAACTGTAATTGGCTTCCATGCTTTGTTTCCTGGACTGCAGGTCTACTAATCTGTCTGTAACTTTTCCGTACTGATGTTCCATACTCTGCGCATTTGGATCTAGCATGTATATACACGTCCGCTGATGTGCTGATCTCTGTATCTCTCTGTCTGTCCTATTTTCTGTACTTAGTGATTTTATCTTCTAAGTTATCTTTGACAGAAACTTAGTATGACTTTGTTGCCATGATTGACAACAAAAATAAGTCATGCTTCGTTAGGAAGTCAACTTGCCAACAATCTCCCCCTTTGTCATTTATGGAAACAAAGGAATGTAGCTAAGTTACTCAAAATGACTTCATACAAAAATGACTGTATATCATAATTATTTATGCTATATACATATATATATTTCCATATATACACATTTTATACTACTCCCCCTTTGACATTAATGACAAAGGTGTGCAAAAACTGTAAGTCTTCAACATACTCCATGTAGACTTGCGGGTACACAACTTGAAGAGATTGAATCTATTTCTGCCAAAAGACTTTCATTGCATCAACTGTCTGAAGATGCGCGCATAATGCATATGTCAGTTTCTCCATTTTCATCAGATCCATGCAAGGACCTTGATCATATGTTACAATAGTGTTATCAATCTATTTTATATTCTCATTGAGGACTGCTAGAGATGGCGCAAGTGCATTTCTCAACTGTGTTTGCCTTACCCTTATCTCGCTGATTTCCAGTTTTGCCTTCTCAATTTTGTCCAAGTGACCTTGATAGACATTATTGCATATGTTCATATCTTGCGTTGAGGTTTCAACTAATTTTCTTATGTTATCCACCATTTCTTCTTCTTCTGCTATCTTTTTAGTGTGCTCAGAGGCGAGCTTCACTCTATCCATACAGTTTGCTATGACTTTCTTTCCTTTATCTGCCAATTCCTTCAATATAGCCTTCCCAATCTTTAAGGAGTTTAGATCTAAGGGAAAGTTCTTTACCAATTCATTTAGTCTCTCCTTCTTGTATTCATCTTCTACAATCTTAGTAGGTGATTCTACTAGGCTTGTGAAATGTGTTTTGAAGTTTTCCAGTATGCTATCCACATGTTCAACTGTTTGAAATTTAGCAACTTTCTTATCAGCAGGAACTAGTTCATTTAGAATGTTTATTGACTCCACAAAGCGAGGATTCTTCATAACATGTTTGTCTTTTGCCTTTTTCATGGCAAGGATGCTGATCTTGATGAGGTCATCTTCTTCCCATGCATCAAAACTTGCTGAGTCAGGAGTTAATCTTGACAACAATGAGGTGGATGGTTGAGTGGATGGTGAGAAAATGGTATTCTGACTTGTATCTACACATTCACTTTTGATATGAATTTCCTTTACTGGTGACTCGTTAAGTTGAGTATCTTTCTCTTTATCCAAGTCTATTGGATCAATGAGACGAACTTCATTCTGTTGTAGAGTTGTGTCATCAGTGTTCACAAATGCTTCATCAACTTCATTTTGTTGTAGAGTTGTGTCATCAAAAGCTGTCATAGATATTTTTACATCATCAATTACTATAGTATTCTCTGAATCTTTATCTGTCTCAGAGGTTATTGTTACTGTGGGCGCAGAGACCTATGGACCTGTCATGGGTGCAATCTGAATTATTGGAGTTGTATCCTGTTTGGGAGGAGTGGGAGTAACTTTTGCTGTAGGCACCATTGGTGGATACATGTGTCTATCCATAAAGACTTGTACAAATGCCTTTTCAGTCTCCTTTCCAACCTGTTCATACTCCTTGTTCATTATCTGTAGAGTCCTTGTCTTACTACGGAGATGAGGCTTTACTAGATCTAGCATAATAGCTTTCTCATCATGTGAACAAATAGGAAGAAGAGTATCCAAATTTTCTTCTCTAATCTTCAAGTCCTCTTCTATAGCTTGTCTTTTCATGATCTCCAATAAGTTCCATAACTTATCCGGTATTACTATCTTGAGTTCAAGAACTAATTTCTTAAACTTGATCATATGAGATATGACCATAGAGTGTATCTCTGTTTTGTCAATTTATTGGTACTTGTCATAGACTTTTGATAATGTATCTAATCTCCCTTCATTAACTATCCTATTTCTTAAAACATTTAGACTAGGTCTAAATCCTACTTCAGGTGGAGCTTGAACATTCTTAGCTTTGCTCTGAGTAGATTTTTGAGGATGGGTGATTTTTAGGTGCTTGCTTTCTTCCTCTAGGTTTCTTGCTAGCTACAAAAACAAAAGGTGGAGATGTGTCTAGATCAATGGTGGTAGTAGGCGCAGAGGTATTCTCCTCATTTTTCTTCTGCCTCTTCTTCTGAGTTATTTCAGTTTTCTCAATTTTAACTTGTGGAGATTTGGCTTCTTTTTCCTTGTCCAAATCTTCTTTTGTGACTCCATGAGCTTTCAGTATGTTAGATGTGGTTATGGATGCTTTCCTTTTGTTGACAACAAGGTGTAGTTCAATATCCACTTCATTAGTCTTTTCTCTGTAAGTACCCCATCTAGCTTCATTAGGGTCTTTAGGTGTAGATAATAGGACTTGCGTATATCCTTCAAATACATGATCTTCTACTTCATACCCTAGTGGATGAATCCACTTAGTTCTAGGCTCAACAGCCTCCATGCATGTGCAATTTTCCTCTACCCTAAAAAATATTGTATCCCTGTATTTGTCAACTATCTTCTCAGATAGTCTAAACCTGCTCTGCATTTTGACCCTGAATATCTTTATATCCATATCCATTTTATCTCTTGCACTGCATTCTACTATGTCCTTAAGAGATATCTGAGTCATTGTAGGTTTGCCTTTGTCTAGATAAAGGTCTGCAACCTTTCCAACTATATGGTGATACGAATAGATGATCAGAGATCCAAACCTGAATGTTTTGCTTCTATCATGCTTGATGATTCTGATATTTTCAATCAACTGACCGTGCAAGATCTCACAAAGGTTGTATTGGGTGTTGTCCTTTACTATCCTGATAGCTGAAAGGACTGTTGCTATAGAGACACTATTCAACCTACTTGCATGTTGAAACTTATATCCAAGTATCATTGTTAAGAGTTTAATGTCATCTTCTTTGATAGGATCAATTGTCATTCCATGCCTATCACTCTGTGACAAACAAACCTTCTTAATTTGTTTCTTGACATCCTTACCAGTGGGAAACATTGGTCCAGTCATTGAAAGTTTGGTTAACTGATGTATCAACTCTGTAGTGATATGAATAGGGACATCACCTATCCAAAAGAGATCATCATGAATTCGTCTTAACAGAATCTTTACCCATTCTAGTTCTTCAAACTCATGCGCATTCGAATATTCCAAAATAGGGTTATCTTATAGGTGCGTGAACTCATCCTTGAATGTGAAGTCCAAATTTAACATTGATGCCATATGAGAAGCTATATAATCATCTCCTAATGATTCCTTCTTACAGTAGATGTACGCACGGATATCTTCCACGTGAATAACGCCAAGCGGGGTTTTGGAGAAAGCCCCTTCGACATCATCCAATATGGATTTGAATGGATGCTTCTTAAATATAAATATTTTCCTCTCTGCTATGTCAAACATAATTGGAGTTGCCATACTTACTTGATGTTTGCTTATGTAGGTTTTCCACAAAATTTTGAACTGGCGCAACGGCTAGGGCTTCATTTCAAACTGATTATCCATTTGTTCCAAGTTTCCAACTACCAAACTGTGATGCCTTCATGCTTTGATGTCTTAATGCTCCAATGCTCTTCAATTTTTATGCTCTCGAATGTAAATGTGAGAATGATTGACCGTGAACTTCTTTTTATACAGTTTTCCGCATTTAATACTTGCAACCATACATAGAGATTTTCAAACTTTGATCCCGATGCAATTTAGATAATGCATGAATGCATATAGCTGTAATCTATGCTTTTAACCATGAATCCAAAGGTGCATACTCTGAAGTTAGTACACCAACCGCGCAGGGGTTCTGAGCTAGAATAGCTCCCCCTAAGACCAAGAAGGTCTATTCAAGCAGAAGTAGAGGGTGCATCCACTAAGGATGCATCAACTACTTTGACAACATTATTTTCCTTATTTACTTCAACCCAAATTTTGCTTGAATCTTCATTTGCTTTGACAAACTCGACTTCTCCTTTCTCTTGAAATAGTGACTTGTTAGGTTCATCTTGCTTCTGAGTTTTGGATCTAAAAAACTTTGAGATGTGTCCTGCCTTTCGACATGTGTGACAGATGATAGGAGGTCTGATGCTTTTCTTCATCATGCTACATTGCTTTGCTGTGTGTCCATTGTAGTTGCATATCTGACATGTAGTGTTCTGCAAATTCTTTTGAGGTTGATTTCTCTGATTGTTTTGATTCATTCTTCTTTGATTTTGCTGTGAATGAGTTCTGCAATGTATAGCCCTGTGACCAAATTTATTACAAGAGAAACAATAACCATTAAAAGGTCTTACCTTTTTACAATCTCTTGCCAAATGCCCATGTTTATTGCATGCATAACAAGTTCTATTAACTTGCTTGATTTTCCTTTTAGGTGAGTTTGTTTTAACCTCTGTAGTATCTTCAACTTTCATAGCTTCTGAAGAAGCTTCAAGTGCTCTCTCTCTCTCTCTCTCTTGTGATGATTTGACTTCATCTTGTGCTATACTGAATCCAAGACCAGTAGTGTCACCTTTCTGCCTTTGTGCTTTAAGTTGAGATTGAATCAAATCTGAACCTATGTGAAGTTTATCAATTTTATACTTTGCTTCTATTAATTTATATTCTAGCTTCTTCTTTATGTTTTCCAATTCCAAAACTTTCATGTTTACTTTTAAGAGTTCATCTTCCAATTGCTTGCTTTCTTTGATCTTGTCTTCAAAGTTGTTCTGGCTATCTGTAAGTTGTTCCTCCAGATCTTCAAGTTTATCCTTTAGAGATTTATTCTCTTCATTAATTTTTTTGACCATTTGTCCTAGATCACTTGTAGAACAATCTTTCAGATCTTTTCTAAGTCTGTTAATAAGTATTTGAGAGCAATCATTTTTCAATCTTAGTTCTTCATTTTCCTTCTCAGATGTGTCAAGATCTTCAAGAGCTGCTTCAAGATTCTTTTTCAAATGTTTTGCTTCAGCTGATTCCATGATATCCTCAAGTGGTTAAACTTTCTTTCAGAGGACCAGACCCCTGATACCAATTGTTATAAACACTGAGAGAGGGGGGGGGGGTGAATCAGTGTTTATCTTATTAATTATATTTCAGCCAATTAAACATATATCAAATGTGCATTAAAGAAACATAACACAAGAATACATAACACATGATATGATTATGGAGAACCTTGATCAGAGGAAAACTCTGGTGGGGATTAGTACCCACAAAATATTGTACTAGGTATAATGAACCTGTTAAAGTTCCTTTGCCTTGTTAGAAGTAGTCTTTACAAATTAAGTACAATGACCTTGTTAAAGGTCTGACCCTTTTAGGATTCTTTTACAAAACCCTGTTAAAGGTATATGGCTCACTGCCCAATAAGATGAAGGCTACAACCCTCTGAATTTTGATATGCACTATATCAAAATGAACTGCTGTAATTATACTACTGTCTGATCAGTTCCATGTATGCGTGGATGCTCTTACTCTTTTAAAGAGCTATATCATCTATTGACTTCATTATACTACTCATCTGTAACTTCTTTTTACATGATAATCGACACTTGTAACATTACATTACATTACATACTTATATCTTCAAATCTGAATAGGCGCAAACCAAAATATAACACTTAGTCAGCCTTAAAACAAAACATACAATGCTTCTGAACAAGTCGGCTCAAGCATGTTTACTACAACATTAATTACATTAATACAAACTTATAACTAAAGGCGCATAGCCATTACATTACAAAATCATTCACGCTGATCGAAACTGTAGTCGGCTTCCATGCTCTGTTTCCTGTACTACAGGTCTACTAATCTATCTGTAACTTTTCTGTACTGATGTTGCATACTCTGCGCATTTGGATCTAGCATGTATATACACCATAGAGTGTATACCAAAGCACGTATGCTCTGGTGTGATCTCTAACATGTGCGCTGATGTGCTGATCTCTGTATCTCTTTGTCTATCCTATTTTCTGTACTTAGTCATTTTATCTTCTAAGTTATCTTTGATAGAAACTTAGTATGACTTTGTTGCCATGATTGACATCACAAAATAAGTCATGCTTCCTCAGGAAGTCAACTTGTCAACAAACATATCATCAACATATAATTCAATTATAAGAAGGCGAGCATTGTCAACTTTGAAATAAACACAATGATCTGATTTCGATCTCAGAAAACCAATCGACAACACAAAGGCATAAAATTTAAGGTACCACATCCTAGGAGATTTTTTCAAACCATACAGAGACTTCTTTAATCTGAAAAATAAATACTCTTTACCTTTCTTAATATAGTGCTCAAGCTACGACATATAGATCTCTTCCTCCAAATCATCATGAAGGAAAGTTGTCTTCACATCCATCTGTTCTACCTATAATTCATATGATGATGCTAGAGATAACATAAATCTAATGAATGTAAGCTTTGCAACGATAGATAATATTTCACCATAATCAATTCCCTCCACCTATGAATACCCCTTTGCAACCAATCTGGCCTTGTACCTCTCAACATTGCCATCTGTACATAATTTCTTCTTAAACACCCATTTGCTTCCAACAGGTTTTCGTCCTTTAGGAAAAGGTACTAGGTCTTAGGTTTTTTTCTTCTCCAATGAAGCCATCTCATCATCCATGGCCTCAATCCAGAAACCTGCATCTTCCATACCCATAGCCTCTTTCATGTATCTAGGATCATGAATGTTTGTAATCAAGGCATAAGCAAAACTAGAATCTAACATAGAAAATCCAAACCTCTCTGGCTGCTTTCTTTCTCTTGTAGATCTCCTCAAGGGATGAGGTTGATGTTGTTCTACCTCTTCTTCTAAATTTTTAGAGCTGCTAGAGCTCTCCTCATCATTAGATCCATCACGGTCTCTTTGTTCAGTCTTCTTAGGGGTAGGAGGCAACTGAACAACATCTTCTTTCATTTCTTTTTCATCTGGTTTTAGCACAATACGAGAAGGTTTTAGCTCTCTAAAAATAATATTTCTTCTATACAACACCTTACCAATCATAGGATCCCAGAGCTTGTATCCTTTCACACCAACATTGTAGCTGATGAAGATACATTTTACAACCATGTTTTCAAAATTAGATCTTCTCTCCTTAGGCACATGTGCATAAGCTTCACAACCAAAAACATGAAGATGTCTAACTAAAGGCTTCTTACCAGACCACACCTCCATGGGTGTCTTACCAACAAGAGATGATGTAGGAGATCTGTTAACTTGATAACAAGCAGTGGCCACAGCTTTAGCCCAAAAACTTTGTTCGAGGCCAGCTCCACTAAGAATACTCCTAGGCTTCTTCATCAGTGTCCTGTTCATTCTTTCTGCAACTCCATTTTGCTGTGGGCTATAAGGAGTTGTCATATGCCTCTCAATCCCTTGTTCTTTACAGAATTGTTCAAACTCTGCCAAACAAAACTCACCACCATTGTTAGTTCTCACACACTTAATTCTTTTACTAGTCTGATTCTCTACGAGAGCTTTAAATTCCTTGAATCAACTGAAAACTTGTGTCTTGATTTTAAGGAAGTAAATCTATGTCCTTCTACTGTAATCATCTATAAAAGATACAAAATATATAGATTTGGAGAGTGAAGGAACTTTAACAGGACCAAACACATCCGAATGGATAAGATCCAAAATACTAGAAGACTTGTGAGAACTAGAGTAAAACTGAACATGATTTTGCTTACTATAAACACAGTGTTCACAGAAGTCAAACTCGAGATTACAATCCTTTATCCCCTCAATGAGGTTTTTATTTTTTAGGGTTCTAAGACCCTTCTCACCAATGTTGCCAAATCTCATATGCCACAACATTGTCTTTTCTGCAAGAAGTTTGCCTTCCAAATTGTTAGCACCCTTAGGTAAACTTGTTGCACTACCATCGGAACCCATTACCACAGACTTCTTCACTGCTGGTTCAGATGGTGGAGATGAAGTGACTGCTGCTCTCTTCCTTGAGACATAAGAACTATTGCATTGTGAAGTGCAAGCATCCAACTGAAACAGGGTACCTCTCCTAGTACCTTTCGTGAGCACCATAGCTCCTCTAATCATCTTGCATCCGTCTTTCAAAAAAACAACTTGCACACCTGCATCATTCAGCATACTTGCAGATAACAGGTTTCATGCCAAACCTAGGATGTGCATTACCCAGTTGATCCTCTTTACTCGTCCATCAGGGAATCTGATAGTGACTCTTCCTCGTCCAACTATCTCTAGGTGAGAATCATCACCTAGGTACACCTTCCCACCATCAAACTCCTCATAATTTGAGAACCAACTTTGATGAGAGGTCATGTGAAAAGAAGCACCCGAGTCAATTAGCCACACATCATTAGATGCATGGGTGGTGAATGCTGCGACAAAAGCATCCCCATCTTCTTGAGATTTATGAAAATCTAAATCTGGGCTTTTCTTCTTCTCCTTTGGCTCTTTTCAGTCCTTACGGAAGATCCCAGACCTACCACAGTTACAACATGTTGCCTTAGACTTTCCATGAGTCTTAGATTTCCCATGGGATTTGGATCTACCCTTTTCAGACTTCTTTTCATTTTTCTTTCCTCTGTCTTTGGATCTACCGCGAACAACAAGGGCTTTCTTGGTTTAATTGGAGGTCTTTGTTCGCATCTCCTTAGATAACAGAGAAGACACCAGATAATCCATTTGGAAAGTGACAATAGTACTCCCAAGGGCCATCACAAGATGGTCCAATGAATCCGACAAGGAACATAGCAGGTTCATACATCAATCCTCCTCCTCCAACTTGACACCGGTTGATGTCAACTGTACAATTAGCATGTTAAATGCGTTCAGGTGATTTGCAATGGATCCTCTTTCCTCCATTCTCAGAGAATACAACTTCTTTCTCAGGGACAATCTATTCACCAAGTACTTGGCCTGATACACATACCCAAGCCGTGTCCACAATTTGTTTACGGTCTTCTCCTCGAGAACATTCAGGAGAACAAAATCTGCTAGACAGTGTCTAATGAGACCCTTCACTTTCTGATCCTTGAGATCCCAGTATTCTTGATGCATGTTTACTAGTTTGATATAATTTTCAATCACCTTCCATACATCATGATCTACGAGCATATCTTCCATCTTGAGTTTCCACAACTCAAAGTTTATGCCATTGAACTTTTCCACATCCATTCTACTGTATGAAGAACTTGACATCTCTTCCTGTAATAAGGTTATGAATACTCTGCAACAATATTCCAACTGAGCTCATGATTAGCTCAAAAAACCCGTACCCTAACAAATAGAACACAAACTGGCCAGGCTCTAATACCAACTAAAAGAAAACTAAGAGTGCAGAAAATAGTTGCCTACACTAAACACCCGTGAAGAGGATCATGAAAATTCAGATTTAACCCTTATCAATTACAGAATGATTATACAATAACATGCATACATAGAAAAATGAGAATGAAACAATGATTTACCCTGGGGAAAACCTTTTGGTAAAAAACCCCAGCACTCGAAAACCTGCAGAATGTATTAATCAAAACTATTATTGTTTACAATACACTTTCAATGCAAGTTTTTTCAGGAGAGAATTGACAGTTGAAGATAGGAACCATATTAGGGTTTTACCATTCTCTAGAAAAATAGGAACCCAAAAAAAGTGTACACTACTCAACATAATTGGTTGCCACATGTCTTGCATGTCTTCACCTATCATTGAATATTTCACAATTAGGTCTTACAAATATTAATGACCGTCATAGGAATCTGTCATAACCGTTTTAGTCATGATTACCTTACACATTGTCCAAAGTGCCGACATTTGGTAAATAAATTCTATTCACGTAGACCAAGTTTGATCATCCTTTTCATCTTCCAAGTGGAGTGAAAACACAACATGTCCACTCAACTAAATGACAGAACGAATATCAAACCTAAATAGATTATTTGCAAACAATTAAATACAAAACAAATAATATCAAATGTAAGGAAATATACAAGGTTGAGACACCTTATTGCTAACAAGAACAACAACGTTTTCAGCCAAAGAAAGGAGGGATACAAATATTTAAATAATATTGCATGTAAAGGCCAGCCATTTTAAAATATTATCATTCATGAACGATACAGAAGAAACTCCAGCACAAAGATGACGGCCTTAAAATTTCAGAAGTTCATGTTAAATGACGCCACGGTTTCTTCCAGCAACAACCACATTTTTTTTGAAGCGTATTTATGGTAAACATAATGGCAGCCAGCCTTTCAATGCATTTTGAATAACAAAAAATTCTTCAGAAGAACAAAAAGTCTAATTTTCCAAGCAAGAGCGTAACCCTGAAAAATAGAACGCTTCTTACCTGTGTTTTCAAAACTTTAATACAGTCAAAGCTCAGTGTTTTTCTCCAATGGTGCCCACGAAATAACCAGAAGTGTCATTGAAACTGAAGTTCTCAATGAAAACGACAAGTTAATCTCCCTGATGGCGGGTCTCTAGGGTTTCAAAACCCCTCTCAACAACACTGCTGTGTTTTCTCCAAAAGCATCGGATAACAATGACCAAGCAAAGACTATGTTTTTCTTTAGGCATTAACATTAGTTTTGTGTTTGGGAAATTTTTTTGAAATATGATAGGTCATTTTTTTGCATTTCTTTATAAAATAAAATCAAACTCTCAAACTATATGTTATAAATATTTTAAATAACATAATAGCATATTACAAAATTTAGTAATATGTTATTACATTATTTAAAATATTTATTTTTAAAAATTAGTTGTTTTTATTTGTATTTTCCTCTATGTAATTATTATTAATTAATTGATGCATTATAAATCAATTAATTATTAATAAATTTTGAAAATGCAATAATAGTTCCAAGGGGAAAAGGTCAAAGTCTTTATTGGACTAAGCGTTAGGTGGCGTCAAGTGAAGCAAGTTAGTTTGAACTTGTTGATCATGGAGAAATTTCAGGGAGTTGGATTGAACACTTCAAGGAGGGATTTAAGGTCATCTATTGGCATTTTGAGGCTTTTTGGGGCGGTTTTGGTGAGTCACCAAGGTTGTTAATGACTTGGTTGGACTTTTTCAGTTTGTTAATGCATTTTGGAGGGAGTTTGAGTACTATTTTGGGGGTTTTATTGTTGTATCCGACCCAAGGGGTTTGTGTACTTAGTGTTTTGGAGCACTCAGTTTGGAGTTAGTTCTAATTATGCAGGAGGAAGGCTTTGTGACAGTTTTTGGGTCCTTGGTAGTTTTATGCAGAAGTTTGTAACTCATTTTGGAGACTGAATATATATTGACAGCATTTTGGAGTAGTATTCTATGAAGTTCAAGCCTTATTTCTTTCTGTGGCGATGTGTCAAAGTGCATGATTGATAGGAATAGTAAGTGAGTTTATAACTCATTTTTTTTCTTAGCCATTAGCTTGTTGCAGGAAAGTATGTTGTGTGTAGGTTGTAATTTGTGTCCAAGAATTCATAGGGTTTTCTTGTGAAGTTTTCTCTTCCTTGTTAATTTGATTAAGGACCTTATTATGAAATATTTATGCACACCTATATAGAATAGAAGTGCTTTATTTTTAGTGGTAGAATTTGTAGTTTCAAAATAGGGTCATTATCCTCTTAAGTTTCCTCACTCTTGGGTGAATCACCTGGTTTACAATATTTGAATTTCAGTAACAAGTTCATTCAATAATTTCTATCTCTTTTCCCTCAAATTTTAAGTTAGTTTTAAAGAGTTATAGGTGATTATCCAATAGGAACCGGCCTAGAATCTAGAGGTTTCATTTCCAGTTACGCATTTCCCACATGCAGAAATGAATCCCATGTTAGGAAAGATTGTTAAACTTGTTTAGTTTAATAGGGTGCAAATTTAAGCCCTAACAGGTTCTAAAGAACAAACCTAAGTTTTATAAATGTAAGTATTCAAAAGACAAGGAATGTTATTATGCTAGTGAAGTTGTTTCTGATGATGAAGATGTTGACTATGATGAGATTGGATTTATTTCTATTATGGATGATGGACCTATACATGAAGAAAGTGCCATAGTATCTCGTGTTGAAAAGAAATTTGAATGCGTTATAGATAGTGGTTGTTCACATCATATGACTAGAGGTAAAAATAAGTTTGTTAGTCTGGAGAAATATGGAGGTATTGTAAGATCTGGTGACAATACTCCTAAGCTTATCATTAGGGTTGGATCTATTTGTCTAGATAGATAAAGTAATACTAATAATGTATTGCCTGTTGATGGACTTAAGTATAAATTTTTGAGTGTTGGACAGCTAGTGGACAAGGGTTATCAATTGATATTCATTGATGGGAAATGTTCTATTAGAAGTAAAGAAGGAGACTTGATCACATCTGGTACAAAATCTTGAGGTATTGTATTTGAATTGAATACATCTGAGGCTTCTTGTTTTATTGCGAAGGTTGATGATAGTTGGTTATGGCATAGAAGATTTTTTTATGTTTACTTTAATAATATTGTGAAGGAAAACACAACTAATGTAGTAAGAGATCTACGTAAGATTGTGAAACCATCTGACACAATATGTATAGAGTGTGTTATGGGGAAGCAAACTTGTAGTAGTTTTAAAAGCAAATCTTACTCTGTGGAAGGAAAGTGGGATCTGGTACATACAGATCTGTGTGGTCCTATATGAAGAACATCTTACTATTGTGAGAGGTATTTTATACATTTTGTTGATGAATTTTATATGTTGATTTGGGTTACATACTTCAGAGATAAATCTGCTCGGCATTTGAAAAATTCAAGATATTCAAAGAAAAAGTTGAGAATGAATCAGGCTTGAAGATAACATATATGAGATCAGATAGAGGTGGTGAGTTTACTTCAAACTTGTTTATAACCTATTGCGAAGAACATGGAATATACATACATACCTCTCCTCCAAGGACACCACAAAAAATGGGATAGCAGATCGAAGGAACATAATAATATTACATGCTGCTGGAAGGAAATGTATCACTTGTTCATTGGAGAAAAGTTGTTGGTACTTCTGTGTACACATTGAACAAAATTCAGATTGGAGAAAGTACAAATAAGACTCCTTATGAATTATGGTTTAATCATACTCCTACTGTAAATTACTTCAAAATATTTTGAAGTAAATGCTATATAAAAAGAGAAGATGAGATAGGGAAGTTTGATTCTAGAAGTGATGAAGGAATCTTCGTTGGTTATTCTACTAAGAGAAAAGCCTATAAATGTTTCAATCTAAGATTGAGGAAGTTGATTGAAAGCACTAATGTGAGGATATATTAAAGGTTCCATATTTAGGAGAGAATGTATGACTGTGGTCAGATTGCAGAGATTAAGGAGGTTACTGCTAAACCTGTTGAACCTTTGGAGATTGATAATGAGATCTAAGATGAATCAGAAGAGCTTATTGAAACTCCTAAGACTATGAGGTATGTTATGAAGAGTCATCCTCAATATCAAATCATTGGTGATGCAAATAGAGGAATGATGACAAGATCAAAATTAAGAGATGAAATTTGTTTGATTTCTCAAGTTGAACCAAAATCTATTGATGAAGCATGTAGAGATGAATCTTTGACTAAAGCTATGCAGGAAAAATTAGAATAGATAAAGAAAAACAATACTTGAGAATTGGTTCCAAGGCCTAGAAGAACAATTGTTAGAATAGTCCCAAAGGATAACTGACAGTGGGGTGGGGTGAATCAGCTATCAGCTAATTTAATTCTTTCTTTTACTAACTTCAAAATACAATAAAGTAAATGCACATTCAGATAACACAATAGACAATACCACACTTTGGTTACGGGGAAACCAAATGGTAAAAACCCCGGTGGGAATTAACACCCACAATGAGCTATACTTGTTTATAATAATCCCTGTTAGAAGATATTGCAACCCTCTTAGGAGTTGTTATTTACAATGCAATAAGTATAGTGACATGGTTAAGGGTCTGACCTTGTTAGGAGTGTTTTAGAAATAACCTAGTTAAGGGTGAGGACTCACTGTCCAAAAGCTAAATACTTCAACGGTGAAGGCTACAACCTTCTGTAGAACATATATGCACTATATATGATGATGAACTGTAGAGTAGACCTGCTGCCTTGATCAGTTCCAATGTATTGTAATCTTTCACTTCTTCTTCACATGGATACTTAATGAATGAAACACAACTGATATTCTTCTCTGCACTTTTTTTGTCTCTTATATTCTCATTCACACTTAGCGTTCCACAATTGAACTACTATAAGTATCTTCCTCAAAGTATGAGATCATGGGACCTGCTAGGAAACTCTTCATAACATCCTTGTCGGCTTAACTAACCAAAAGAGGATAATTACAACCACACAATATAAACTGAATAGACGCGACGCTTCACAAAGTTGGCATCACCAAATTAACTCTAACATTGCAATCTTGTTGAAATAGGTTTGGCGCCTTTAGATAACTATCTTCAACTCATAACTAATCTTGAATATACACATGCATATCCTTAAGATAGGTGCCACTCAAGAACCAATGTAATACGTTGGCTCTGTACAGACAAACTCCAGAAACTGTAACTACCGTTAATAGAATTACACAAAACAATTGAAACTTCATATGTGAGTCAGCGTGTATGAACAAAACATAAACAACATGTCTACAACATGAATATAACCGCTCAAGGCTTGATAACATCATTTTGATAAGTACATTTAGAATACTACTATATATTATATGTTGTCATCAATGACAAACATACAAACAACTAGCTGCCATAAGTAAATCTCCAACAATCTCCCCCTTTGACATTGATGGCAACATATGATATTAAAAACATCTTCAGCACATGGTGTCTTCTTTATTTTTACTATCTTCTCAATATCCTCGTCAAAGATTCCTCTACACTGCTGTAGATCCTCTGTTTGTTATTATACTCCCCCTTACTATATACTCCCCCTTTGACATCAATGGCAAAGGGCGCGATAAACAATTAGGCACATGTACTACTCCAGAAGTAGATTAGTCAACCATTCATCAGTCACTATGGACTAATGTTCTTGTTTCTTTATCTAATTAGACTCAGGATAGGGAATTACTCCCAACTTCTCTCTGAGATACTCAAAAGTATCTTTTGATAAAGGCTTTGTGAAAATATTTTCCAACTGTTCTTTGATGCTCACATAGTCAAAATTTACTTCATTGTCTGCAAATTTTTCTCTAGGAAAATGGTATTTGATCTCAATGTACTTTTTCTTTGCGTACATCACAGGGTTCTTGGACATGTTGATAGTACTAGTGTTATCACAGTGAATAACAATAGGATAATCAACATGTATACCAAAATCTTTAACCATCTGCTTAATCCAAACCATTGTTGAACAATTCAATGCTGCTACAACATATTCAGCTTCTACTGTCGACTAAGAGATACAATTCTGCTTCTAGCTTACCCAAGAAACCAACCTATCTCCAAGAAATACTACTCCTCCAGAAGTACTCTTCCTGTCATCAATACAACCTACCTAATCTGCATCTGTATACACATGAAGTTGTACATTCTCTGATTTGGGGTACCATAAACCATAGTCTATAGTTCCCTTTAGATATCTGAATATTCTCTTGATTGACATTAGGTGATTCTACTTAGGTTCAGCTACAAATCTACCAACAATGCCAACTGCATTAGATATGTCTGGTCTAGATTGAGTAAGGTATATAAGTTTTCCAATCATAGATTTGTACAATGTCTTGTCAACTGCTGCAGAATCATCTTCTTTAGAAAGCTTGCTTCCTATTATCATAGGAGTGCATACAGGCTTACAGTGTTCCATCTTGAAAGTCTTCAATATTTCCTTCACATATTTGGTCTGATTCATGAATATTCCTTTATCTGTCTATTTTACATTCAATCCCAAAAAATATTGTATAGAACCAATCATGCTCATTTCAAACTTATTCTGCATTTCTTTTGCAAATTATGCACTAAGCTTGTCATTACCTCCAGAGATAATGTCATCAACAAATATGGCAACAAGTAATAATCTATCAGGTGTCTCTCTTATGAATAGGTTATAGTCTGTTGCTCCTTTCTTAAATCCAATCTTGGTAACTTAACCATCTAGTCTTTCATACCAAGCTCTTGGGGCCTGTTTAAGTCCATAAAGTGCTTTCTTCAATCTGCATACCATGTCTAGTTTATCTGATAGATTAAATCCTTCAGGTTATTCTATGTAAACTTCTTCCTTCAAGTCACCATGTTAGCATTTTTTCTTGCAATACTTACCTAATAATGATAGTATACCTTGTATACTTGAATGCAACCTCTTTTAGGCAAGATAAAGGCTAATTTCTAAGGATTGGATAATATCCTTCTTCATTTTTGAGCTCCACAGACTCAGGCAGGTTTTACCTTTTAAAGATTACTGATACTTCAGCCTATGTATTTTGTGGATTGTTTCATTCACTGGTTGTGCACCAATAACCTCACTGTAACAACTTGTAAAACACTTTAGAGATTGCAATGATTGGTTTGAAACAGAGTATTTATAAGCCAGGCTATGGTTTTAAGAACATAAACCAATGAGACAAGGATTTGCATCCTTCTTCCTTTTGATTTTAGGAGGTATAACCTACTGATTCACTCTCTAAAGAATCACTAAAATGGACACTATCCTACTGACATGAGTCCTTAATGAGTTCAGCTCATTTGTTCTAAAAACTAGATGAAATTGATTAATTTATGTATAACTGAATGGAGAAAACACTTGCTCAGCAAACTCTAGATCAGTGCCTATTCCTTGGGCAAAGAGTCAATGAAAACATATGTCAACAATAAGAAACTAATGCAATACAGAATGCCTTACAAACTTCATACAATCCAGATTGGATGCCTTACAAATAATCTACTCAACTCAATACTTCTTCATCAGATCTTCACAACTATGTCCTGCTCTCTGAAATCATTTACAAAATTTAACT
>MU225776.1:3106517-3120907 GCA_018584345.1 Thuja plicata | reverse complement strand
TACAAATAATCTACTCAACTCAATACTTCTTCATCAGATCTTCACAACTATGTCCTGCTCTCTGAAATCATTTACAAAATTTAACTCTCTCCTTGAGAAAGACTCACAAATGATTAGACACACTACCCTGTAGTAGGTATATTCCAGATGCCTTACAAATGAACTATACTAGAGCATAAACAACAGTTAAAAGAGACAAGACAATAATGAATAGGAACTGCACTATATTCTCATTAATCCAAGTTGTTTGCAGATATCCAGACAGTAAACTCAAGAAGTAAACATGAAAAAGAAGTATGCTTTACAAATAAAATCTCCAAACCAATGGTAACTTGTACTGAACCAAGCAAATACAGGAACAATAACAAGACCAGGAACCTCCACAGGAACTAGAAATAGGAACCTGAAATCAGAACCTCTAGAACAGAAAAGAGAAGAGAAGATAAAGAAGGAGAAACCCTAAAACTTATGTCTGGCAAACACCTATCCTTCTCTCAAATCTGATCTTTTACTCATCTTTCCAAGTCTTCAAAATATCTGATATATCTTTAAAATATCTCTTTCATTCTTCCACTGAAAAGTTCACCAAATTTGATCTTAAATGCAAAATATCATTAAAATCTAGTCATATTTCCCTTTGAAAATTTGATTTATCCTTTGATAAATATCTTCCCATAAATTCATCTATTAAGTATTTTAAAAACAAATAAATATATTTGTTCCTATCTGTGCAAATTTAACCTTTATTTCTCATCCCCAAGTTTGATCTTTTTGCAAAAACCCGTGACTTCAACTGTCTTAAAAAACCTCCGGGAATAAACATTTAAAGATTTAGCAATAAAAACTATAAAATTCCCTTTTAAAATTAATCCTGTGCACATTTTAAAGTCCTTGAAATCCTCACATTTATGCATATTTGGCCCAGAAAACACCAGATTTTGACATGTGTCACATGCTAATTCGCTGTCATAAACTGGTCTTTGACTATGCCTTTAACCCTGGTTAGCCTTCTTCCTTTGTCTCTAAGTCTTTGAGTATTTTTTCTAACCACAGTTGAATTTAGCGACCATGCGACCACACTTAGTCTGCAAGTCACGAGCAATTTTCAACTCAACTGTCAACCCTGGGCGACCTGGCGACTAGCATCTGGCGGCTAACTCCCATCTGGCAACCACGCGACCAGCGGCTATCTCCTCGTCGCAGCAGTCATCTTCCTCTTCTGGCTAGTTCGCGACTAACTGCTAGCAGTCAGTCGCCAAGTCTTGGCGGTTAACTCTGTCATCTTTCGACTGCACGACTGGGTCCTTCTCGCGACCATGCGACCAGAGCGTCTCACGACCATGCGACTAGCATCAAGTGTTCGTTTTCGTCAAAATTTGTTTACCTTCATTTTCAGGCATGGAAAACGAGGTAGTCAGATGACTGGGCACACGCATGGATAGCCTCCTCTTCTTCCTTCAAATTTATATGTTAGCATCTTTGCATATAAACATTTCAAAATTCCATTGTAGGATGAATGTGGGATATTGGTTTTCATGATTTTAAACCCATTTTTGAAATTTATCTCAAAACACTGTGTATAGCCCATGCCTTCATTCCTCCAACCCTTAAGTGCTTCCCAAGAGCCTTTGGGCTCTCTTATTTACATATGAAGAAGGTGTTTCAGTATATAAAGACTAAAAACACAATTGTAGAGTGAATGTGGGACATTAGAAATTCATTGTTTTTCATTTTCCTGGGAACTTGCTACAAAAACTGCTCATTAATGGTGACATTTGTTTACAAATGGAGACCATGAATCTGTTCCATGGGTCAAAACGCCCCTCCCTATGGTTTTGAATCTGCATATTTGACTTTAAAACATTCAAAAAAACTCAAAACACTCCACCAAAATCCATCACAGTCTGCTGGAAATATTGATTTGCTGTGTAATTTGGTTTTAATGTTTCAAGAATCCGAACCTCCCACCACTCACAACTGCTGCACATTGAATTTGTTTCTATATTTTTACTTTCCCCCAAATGCTGCGTGAGGTTTCTCTAATACACATACTCAACATCCCCAAAGTGGTGGGTCATGACACATTCCTGGGTGCAAGATATTCAAAAGCAAACTAGGCCATTTACAACAGATTGATACTTGAGCAAAAATGCAGAATTAGGTGACCACCTCAAAATGACTAGTCCATAAACATGTCAGAATTGGAATTCATCAGCTGGAACCCATTGGATATGTCAAATGAAAGGCATTGAAGCCTCTTCTCAATCTGTACCTCATGAAAAGAATCCGGGCACCTTTTACAAGCACTCTAACTGAGTCTTCTCACACAAAATTTCAAGGGTATTCACTTTGCTTATCAAATTTTTTTAACATGGTCACTCCAAATTTGTTCCAAATTTAGGAGTACCAACACACCATTCAGAAAGGCTGATTTGACATCCATTTGATATACTTTGAATTCTTTGAATGTTGCATAGGCCAAGAATAAATTAATGGCTTCTAATATGCTCACAGGGGAAAATGTGTCAGTGTAATCTATCCCTCCCTTCTGCGCATATCCTTTACACACTAGTCTTGCTTTTTTTCTAACTACTATACCATCTTCATTCATCTTGTTCCTGAATATCCACTTTGTTCCAAACACATTTTTGTCACTAGGTTTAGGAACCAATTCCCATGTATCTTTTTTTATTATTTGATCTAATTCTTCTTCCATTGCTTTCTGCCAATCAGAATCCTTGCAAGCATCTTCAACATTTAAAGGTTCAATCTATGAAAGTAGACATACCTCTTCATCCACTGTTAAAATTTTTGCTTTAGATCTAGTCAAAACACTGCTGCTCTGATCTCCAATGATATCATCTTTTTAATGATACCTAGATGTGAGTTTTGAAACTTTTGGTGTGACATCCTCATCTGTAATTTGTGATACTTCTTTGCTTGATTCAGGTTCATTACATGATACATCAATGTAATCAAACATTTCTACAATAACACTGTCTTTACTGCTAGGCCTGGGTTCATCCTCAATCATAGGTTCATATTCATAGTACCTATCTTGAACCATGAAATTTTTATTAATCTTTACATGAGTACTTTCAATTATCTTCTTTAATCTTAAATTGAAACATCAGTATGCTTTTCTTGTAGTAGAATAACCAAGGAAAATAGCTTCATCGCTTCTAGCATCAAACTTGCCAACACTATCATCTCTCTTGATGTAGCACTTGCTGCCAAATATTCTGAAGTATTTTATTGTAGGTACATTACCAAACCAAATTTCATAAGGTGTCTTATCTGCGGCTAGTCTTAGTTATGTTCTGTTGATAGTATAGGCTGTTGTATTGATTGCATCTCTCCAATAGGTGTGTGTAACTTTTCCTTCAATCATCATAGTGCGCACTGTATCAAGAATGATCATGTTCCTTCTTTCTGCTATCCCATTCTGCTGAGGGGTTCTGGGTGCACTCAACTGTCTTTTGATTCCATGTTATTCACAATAGGCATAAAAATGGTCAGAGGTGAATTCTCCTCCTCTATCTGATCTTAGACATTTTAGTTTAAACCAGATTCATTCTCAACTTTGACTTTGAATATTTTGAACTTCTCAAAGGCTTCAAAATTCTCCTTTAAGAATGCAACCCACATCATCCTTGAAAAATCATCAACAAACAAAATGAAATACCTTTCTTCGTAGTATGATCTAGTTTGAGTAGGACCACATAAATCTATATGCACTAGGTCTAACTTGTACTCAGCTGAGTTCTTCTTGCTCCTGAAAGAGCTCCTTACATGCTTTCCCATAACACACTCCCTGCACATTGTTTCAACTAGTTTTGCAATACTTGGAAGGTCTCTAATTGCCTTGACATTGCTTATCTTTACTATATTATCAAAATTGATATGATAGAGTCTCTTATGCCATAACCAGCTGTCATCCACTTTTGCAACAAAACAACCTACATCTAAATTGAGCTGAAAAACATTACCTTTTGTTTTTGAGCCTGATGCAATCATGTCTCCTTCTTTGTTGCTAATGATGCATTTGTTGTCTTTGAATTCCAAATGATAACCTTTCTCAAGTACCTGTCCAACACTTAGTAAGTTGTGATATAATCCATCAACATACATACCATCATTTGTCTTGTTCTTTCCAACCAGGGTGATAGATCCTTTGCCTACGATAGGTTTAGGAGTGTTATCTCCAAATCTAACCATACCACCTTTGTACTTGTCTAGATGAGAAAATCTGTCTTTATCACCTGTCATGTGGTGAGAGCATCCAATGTCAATGATCCAATCAGTTCTTATGTCTGCTTTGGAAATTAGGGCTAACCCTTGTGCTTCCTTTTCATCTTCAATGTCCATTTCCTCAAGCAATTTTTCCATGCCTTCAAGGGAAATGAATCCAATTTTATCTTCTCCTAAATCTTCATCAGTTACACCTTCTTTAGCATGATAGCATTCCTTTCTATAGTTAGGTTTATAATTAGATCTGAATTTCTTTATTCTTGTAGGACACTTGGATGCAAAGTGGTCGATCCTGTTGCATGAAAAACATTTGAATGGAAATTGTCCTCCGTACTTGCCTTTGCCTTTCTTTTCTCTTTTAGCAATCATGGCAATGATTTCTTCTAGTTCTTCATCAACTTCTTCTTTCTTAGTATTTCTAGAGATGTGTAAAGGTTTCTTACCATGAATTGAGGCTTTGAAGGTTGTTTCACTTTTGGGTTTAGTCTTCAATCTTGATATCTCAAATGCAGAGATTTTACTCATCAAAGTCTCTCTCTTGAAGTCTTGTGAAAATCGCATGGTTTCATCTAGAATATTTATCTTGCTCTCATAGTCTTATGTTAAAGTAGTCATCAACTTGTCCATTATGTCTTCTTCTTATATTTCTCCACCATTGTTTCAGATTCTAGAAACTGCATTATTTATCCTCTGATTATAGGCTCTGATGTTCTCTTCAGGTAACATCTCAAGGTTGTTGTACTTCATTTTCCATGTCTTCCTGCATGCATTCTTTTCTTGGATATCTCCTTCAAACATGTCTTCTAAATACTTCCATATTGTGTATGCCTTGTATACTTTCTTGATCTCAAAGAATTCACTGTCAGATAGTGCACTTATAAGGGCTTCTTTGGAAACTGCATTAGCTGTGAAGGTATCCTTTTGTTTACTAGTAGCATCATCTCTTGAGAGGTAGTTTAGAGAGGGAATAACAACTTCTTGTATGGCTATCTCAAAGATGTCAAAACAAACACACTAGAGATGTGTTATCATTTTGTTCTTCCATTCCAGATAATTCTCTCCATCAAACTTAGGACTCTCTTTTCTGAAGTATGCCATATGATCTACCTTAAGCTGTTGGGCTTCCTCTTCAAGGAACTTGGCTTTGATACCAATTGTTAGAATAGTCCTAAAGGATAACTGAGAGGGGCGGGGGGGGGGGGGGGGGGTGAATCCGTTATCAACTAAATTAATTCTTTCTTTTACTAATTCCAGAATACAATAATGTAAATGCACATTTAGATGACACAATAGACAACACCACAATTTGGTTACGGGGAAACCAAATGGTAAAAACCCTGGTGGGAGTAAACACCCACAATGAACTATAATTGTTTATAATAATCCCTATTAGAAGATCTTAAGACCCTATTAGGAGTTGTTATTTACAATGTAATAAGTAGAGTGACATGGTTAAGGGTTTGACCCTGTTAGGAGTCTTTTACAAATAACCCTGTTAAGGGTGAGGACTCATTGTACAAAAGCTCACTGCTTCAACAGTGAAGACTACAACCTTCTGTAGAACAAATATGCACTATATTTGATGATGAACTATAGAGTAGACCTGCTGTCTTGATCACTTCCAATGTATTGTAATCTTTCACTTCTTCACATAGATCCTTAATGAATGAAACACAACTAATATTCTGCTCCGCACTTTTTTTGTCTCTTAACTTCTCATTCACACTTAGCGTTCCACAAATGAACTACTATAAGTATCTTCCTCAAACTATGAGATCATGGGACCTATTAGGGTTTTTTCCTGCAGGGCCTCTGAAGATGCTTGAATACTTAAATAGCTTTATGACTCCCAATACCTTTTGATATTATGACTCAAGTAAGAGAAAAACACTAATTGATGAGGTATTTTGATAACACTGGGGATACCTATTATCACCTCCTTTTTTAAGATCCACTGGCTCAGGCAAGTCTTACCTATGACTGATTACTGACTTGACACTATCTTTAGAGTGGATTTTACTTATGTGTTGAATGCTCTATTTTTATATGGAAATGTATATAACAATGCAGATAACTATGACTATTCTGAGAAAAAGATTGATAATCCAAATCAATATCTTAGTGATAGCAGATAGTAGCATAATAGGGAATTTCATCTTCCTTTCCTTTTACAATTGTTGTGAATCTAGGAGGAATAACCTATTTGATTTACTCTTTAAGAAATCAACAAACTTCAACAGTAATCACTATGAGTACAATTGATTTTATACCAAACCATTTCCTAGACCAGTGCCTATCCTTGGTCTTATAGAATCAATAAATGAAAATCCACAGAAAAAAAACAAAATACTGTAAGCTGACTTACAACCTACATGAAACTCAGATAAAATGCTTTACAAACTATCCTGTCACCTCTACAATATTGTATCCAATCCTTAAATATTGTTATTCTCCCTGAAACCACTCAAAAAACTTATTTCTTTCCTTGAAAGAAACTTACAAGCAATTTAATAGCTACCTTGTAACCAATATGCTTAAAAATGCCTTACAGATTTAAACATAAAAGAGCATACACAACAAGTAAAGAGACAACAATAAGATAGAGTAAAGTTGCACTGTATTTTATTCATATGTTTCTGCTTTAATACATGAAAAGCTTAAAAAGCTTGAAGACACAGACACAAATCTAGAAATTCTGATTTTCAATATATTTCATCGCCCCTTTTACTATTACAATTTTGATCTATTTATAGGTCCTTAACGCTCTTGGAATCCTTAACATTAGGATGCAACAAGCTTCAGATGGTTTAAGGAACCTAACCCTAAAAGAATAGAAAAGACAAAGAAAGAGAATATAGAAGCAGTGGAGAGACAAAAACAGGGGATGAGATCTGATATTCTTTGTCTTCATCTAGAATCTGGCACCTTTGTCTGACAGTGTTCAGGATAGCAATTGATATTCATATTGAGATCAAGTGACTATCATTAGATGCTAACTTACACTTGTCTTTAGTAATAACTAACCTCCCTGTACTCAATGATCGGGCGCCAAGTGTTCCCCTTTATTTTTCATCTAGGATTTCCTTCTCTACTACCACAAGATTCATTTTCTTTGGCTTGGTCATCAGCTCCCATGCTGTCACTTCATCCTCTTTTGGCCATTTAAAGCTCTATGTACTCTGCACTTGTACCTTCTGTCTTTCCCATCTGACATCAGTGATGCTTTTAACATCCTCTATGAACTTGTTCATGTCAGTTTCTGCCTTGAAGGCTTCATCCAAAATCTAATTGAAACCTTCCAAATCTAAATCAGATCCTGAAATAAATGCCTCATTGCTTGGCATTCTGATATCAAATTCACTCCTGCAGGCCTCCAAGGCCTTAACTTGATCATCTTCTCCTTTCAATGGAGGAACAAATATATTAAACTCCAGAGAAAATAGGCTTAAATTAGCCTCTATCTGATTTAGCTTACCAATTAACAAAATAAGGGTTCAAAATGGTGATGTACCCTATCACTTCTGTATGCAAGGTGGGTAATTTATTGTGAGAATTTAGGATGACATCTGTTTTGTCCTTGAGTATATCAATCCTATGCTGAAGAATGCATCTTAATGCATTTAAGGCTATCTCATTTTTCTTTTTGCCCATATCTTCTATCTTTGCCACTTCCTCTGATTCTGCTTTCTTGTCTATTTGTAAAGGTTGTTCTAAATGCACATAAACTACCTCAGGTTTCTCTTGTAGTTGCTTTGTAATCTCAGGAATGACCAGGTTCTGTTGATGTATCTTTATGTGGCATAATTCCCTATGCTTTTCTAGGGCAATGGTTTCCTCAATCAAAATGCCACACTTTTGAGACAATTGTTTTGTCTTGTCTTCATTCAAGTGTGCCCAATGAGTCATGATCTGAGAAATCTCAAGATCTCCATTGTTCTGTACAGTCCAGACCATTTGGCTGGCCACCATTGTTCTATACAGTCCCTTGATCATGTCGCCCATCTAAATCTCACTTGCCAACTTGAAGTTTGGCTGCTTCCTAATCTGGTCAATAATGAATGGTGAGGCTAAGTCCCATCCCTCAGCAAGAAAAATTCCACTGTTCAAAACCATTTTCCATGCCTCATCTGGAGAGACATCCTCACTATCAGGGTCATAGGCTTGCAAAGCTAGTGAAATCTCATGTGTAACTATCTCCTCTCCATCTGACTTCAATTGTTCCCTAATATGTTCCTTCTTATGCCACCTCAAAAAATCTTTAAACTCATCCGTCTTGACAAAATTGTCATAACTTAGAAACTGCTGCTAATGCAATAACCTTTCAGCAATGCATGCCTTAAGAGGCAATTCTATGTTTTCTTCCTCATCCTACTATTGTTACTTCCCCTGTCTGATTATTTTGCTCAGATTATGATCATACAATCTATTTCCAGGAATGAGAGCACTTGTTCTATCTCCTTTCTTCTCTTTTCTAACAGAGGAGGTCTGACCAGGGTCAACCTTTTGCATTTTTTTAGCAGGCTCATCTACATCATCTGGCTGGGAAACCTAAGTTAGATCAATGATGTGGCCTTATTCTCCTTGTACCTATGCTGGCTCTGCAACATCCTATTGAGGTTGATCAAATTGAGGTGGACGGGCATAATCCCCATCACTATCACTCTCATATTTAGATTCTAAATAATTAGACTCGTTTCCTCCTTTCTTTGTATCCAAAGCTCTGTCCAATTTCTCACAGAGTGTATAAAAATTATCAATCATGTCTTTAATCTTGTCAAAATAAGGTAAGTCAGGGTAAAACCCTCCAAAGGAGAATCCATTTCTCCTTATTTTCTTTTCTAGATCCAGTAATTCCCGAATCCTCTCTCTTCTTGTCCTGACCTCATCCTCATCCAGGATATTCCTTGTGGCATCCTCCACACAACAACCATGAACATTTGTATTGTGGATGGTAGGAATTAGGAGTTTCCTAGCTCCTTCAATGAATCCTTCTGGGTTAATGTATCTGTATAATGCTGCCCTCATCTTGCAGATTTCCAGCCATATGCTCATAAAATCAATTACACCCTTACCAATAGTAAACTGAAAGATTTTAAATTGTCTAGTGGTTAAGGTCCATTTCCTATGTGGTGCAAAATGTTCATGTTCTGTCAACAACAGTTGCCAGATGAACTCCATGGCAGCAACTCTAGATGGCACATGATAGGGTAGGACATCAGGTGGATGTGTGCATCCATATACCCTAATCATGGTAAAATTTTCTTCAAAAAATAAGTCTCTCCAGTTATGATCACCCTCCCACTTATCCACATACTCACAAGGTCTCAACAACTGCATCACCTTTACTTGGAGTCTAGTCTTACTAATACCCATACTCTGCATTAATGGATATTTAATCCAATTTTCAAATCCACAAAATTCACAGTCTTTGGATGTATAATTCCATATCCTAACCCAATATTGAATAGGATTGGGTTGATCCTGAAAAATCCTCTGAGGATTCAAGTTGTTCACATTCATGATCCCATAGTTAAAATGCAATAACAAATGCATCAGGATAGAATAATGGAAGAACCTAGCTTCCTTCTCTTTGGGATTCTTCTCCTTCTTCTGTAGAGCTATGAATCCCTCATGCATTTTGTCAATAATTTACTTTATGTAATCATAACTGGTGCTAGAATGCACATCTTGCAAGTCTAGCACCATCATCAAAATTCTAGCGTTTATTTTCTCTGCTCCTCCATCTATCCCTAACACTCTACATAAAGCATAGGCAATATACTTAATATAGAAATGTAAATCTTTAAAGAAGTAGGGTGTAGTCCCAGGTATAGGAGTAATATGATTCCCAACCTCCTTAAGAGTATGCTTCTGCAATTGGTTCCTAGCAGCACCAAGTTGTAACCAATACCTCTCCTCTTACCTAGTAATATTTATCTTGGTAGACATGGTACTGTATAAGCCAAAGGCTTGCATGAATGAATTCCTATTCAAAATCAATAGTGCAGTACCATCATTTTTTGTAATTGTCCTAGACAGAGTATCATAATGGCTGGCAAGACCTAGAAATAAGTCTACATCTATGTAGATATTAGGAACAATTAACCTAGCAAGACCACTAGTCCAAGGGTTTGACACTGGGATGGCTTTATCGGAATTATTATAAAAATAATTGTATAGAGAAAAGCTTGTGGATCCTGGAGTGCGAGCATCTCTGATTTCACAGTAGTCATCTGCTAGTAAGTTTGCATTTTCCCTCTTGTTCTGTGTGGACCTTGGCAACAACTTCAAGAATTCATCAGAGAAATTCCTCTTTCCGTTAGCATCATCATCGACTTCATCACTCTTTTCGCTGGTAGAAGGCACACTGACTGCTTTACTTATCTTGCTCTGTTTTCTCTTTCTCTTTTACCAATATTGAAACAAATCTCCTCTCATAACTCAATCCTCTTCTTTGTGTACTGCTTAACAATTCAAGAAGCTTGTCAACCAGAGAATTACCCTAAAATTGAACAATTTCTGCCTTCTAAAAACAAAAGACCTAGCAATTCTTCGCTCTGCAATTTTGGAGGTATGATAAGTTAAAATGAACCTGCGATCAACTCTTTATGGTAACTCTCCAAATTACGTAGCTCATCATTGGAAATACAATCAATTTTTCTTTCAAGTTAACATGCTATGGAATTAATTGAAATCCTAGCCATAGCTCATGAATGTGAGAGGAAATCAAAATCATATGAGTGCATTTTCAGAAAAACCCTTATAAAATTTGAACAGGATGACATGTCTTCATATGATTGGTTCTTCATCAAACATCTTAGCTACCTTTTTCATATAGTAATTAGTCTTCTGGATTCTTATTGGACGCTGAATATCTATGTTTTCATGTCAGCAACTGCCACCTTTTATCATTATTCATATTTAGCGACTACGCGACTGTGCAATATCTCCTTGTCGCTGATCAAATTTCTTAACCGTTAATTATTTTGAAGATATAGCGACTGTATGATTTCCTTTACTTAGCTAACCATGGTTAACTTCTGGTGATCATGCGACTGAATGAATCAAAGTCGCTAGATGAAATGCTTAACCCAAAGTTTATTTGGAGACCACACGACTAAAGGTTACCTTTACCTTTAACTATTATCGCTAAGTCTCTGAATGTTTATTTCTCTTTACGAGACCTCATGACTAACGTTTACCCTTTGATTTTAATTCAGAGACTATGCGACTAAAGGTTATCTCATTGTCGCGAGCACTTTTTACTCTCACGCAAATTTGATAGAGACTTAGCAACTACCGTTGATTCTTTGACAGTTTACATCTGACGGCTCCGCTAAGTCACTGAGTATATTTTATAAGCGTTAAATCATTTGGAGACTACGCGACAATATACAACTTTATACATTTTAGTCTCTTAATCGTGAAATGACTTTTTCCTTATGGGAGACCACTCGACTAGCCTTTATTCTACTCATTGTGGACACGTGTCTCTTTTAACTGTTTGTCTCTGAATCACTAATTAAAAACTGACTTAGCATTTTTAACCAGCGACTACCCGACCAACATATACTTTAATCACCTTGCGGTTTGTCACGAAGTCTCGAATCTTTCCCTTAACTGAATTTTTACTTGGAGACTATGCGACATAAGCCTTTAACATGTATCTTAACTGTGTTATGATTTGGAGACCCCGCGACTGAAGCAATCGCTAAGTCTTATGAAGATTTACTAACTGCATGATATTTTATGTGACACCATGTCTTAACTGCTTGCTTAGATGTTGCCTGATGACGTGCTTCTGCATTGGGAGACTTTGCGACTGAAGGGTTTTGCCAAGTCTCATAAGAAATAAGGAATATTCTATTTCTTTAAGAGACATCCTGACAACAGTTAATTTCCAAGTCTCATAACAAAATGGAATATGGTTTTGGAATCAAGCGACTAGGCGACCATCAAAAAAGGCACATGACTTAATTATTTCATTATTTCATTATTTCCATTATTTCATAATTAAGCTCTGCAACTTGCAAGGATTTACTGTAAAAATCTATTGGATATTCAAATCCTTGTTCATCTTTATGAAGCAAAATAGCAGCAATTGTATGAAAATATGCAAATAAAAACAAAGAGAAAGGCTTAGTATAGTCTGGAGATTTCAAAACTGGAGCCTTTTGCACTACCCTTTTTTTTTTCAAATGCCTGTTGGGCTTCTTCATTCCAAATAAATTTAGCATCTTTCTTTAACAATTTTACAATGGGTTTAACAATTTCTGCAAAATTTTCTATGAATCTTCTAACAAAGTTGATCTTTCCTAAGAGAGATTATACACCTTTTAAGTTCTTTGGAGCAATCACTGTTTGAATTGCTTCCACTCTCTCAGGGTCTACTCTTACCCCTTCCCTAGACACTATATGCCCAAGCAACTTTCCCACTTTTACTGCAAAATGACATTTCTTGGGATTTAGTGAGACACCATATTCCAATGCCTTATTAAGAATCTTACCCAAGTGATCATAGTGATCCACAACTTTTTTAGAATATGCAGTCAAATCATCCTAATAAATAACCATGAATAAATCAATGAATTCTTTGAAAGCAACATCCATGGCCCTTTGAAAAGTTGCCCATGCATTTATTAATCCAAAAGGCATTCTGATATACACATAAGTCCCCCATGGAGTAGTAAATGCAGTTTTGTACTGCTCTGACTCTTTAAATAGGACCTAGTTGTAACTTGAGAAACCATCCACCATAGACAGTAACTCACAATCAGTCACCTTATGCAACATTGCTTCCATATTAGGCAAGGAATAATTATCTTTCAATGAAGCAATATTTAGATTTCTGAAATCCACACACAGTCTGATATCACCATTTTTCTTTCTGACTGGCACTAAATTTGATACCCAATTTGAATGTCTGATTGGCTGGATTATCCCAGCATCCTTTAGTTTCATCAATTCTTGTTGCATTTTAGTAGCCAACTAGGGGTTAATAGGCCTCTATTTTTGCCTAAATGGTTTCACATCTGATTTCAATGGGATTTCATGTTGAAAAAGGTCCTCTCTATATGATTTCAACTCCTCATATGACCTATCAGAGTCTAAACCTTTTCTAATATAGACTATTTGAGGACTACTTTCAGATCCTAAGTTTATTTCTTCTAAATCCTCAACTTTGGCATTGCTTAACTTTGATGAATCATTTTGTTGACTACTAAACAATACTTCAAGCTCAACCAAACCCCTAGGAATATGATTAGAGCTTAACTAGACAACCTCATTTCCCAAATTGTAGTCTTTTCCATCATTATTTTCTAGTAAAGTACTACAATCTATACTCTGGTTCTCATAATGGTCTAGACATTGCATGAACCTCAAAATATCTTGATCATCCTTGAAAACCTGCCAGTTGTATATGTTGTCGAGAACAATTGGTCTTGTTTTGACTTCTAGTATTGACACCCCATGTAAGGTCAAATCATCATTTTTTAAAGCAACATTTGGTAAAAAATCAGCTATTATATTTTTTGACCTTTCTAACCAACTTATATCAAAGGCATCAAACATTTCAATTTGATCCCAAATAACATACTTGTACATTTTCAACCTATCATTCTTTACTGTATATTTGGATCTAACTTGAGCTATTACCAAGTCAGAATTGCCATAAACCTTTAGACACGTTATACTATGTTTGATAGCAATTTCCAGTCCTAAAAACAAAGCCTCATATTTTGTAATATTATTTTCACATTGGAAGGCTAATAGAAAAGAATACTTAAAATTTGTATTTGATGGGGATATCAACAATACACCTGCCCCTGATCCTTCTTTTGAGCTAGCCCCATCAAAGTACATTTTCCACAATCCATCTCCTTGCATAATTAACTCTCTGTTCATAGGGTCAACCTCTTCATGCTAACAATAAAGTTCACTTTTTTTGCATCCTAAAATTCTCCATATCCATGTCAATGCAACAATTAATGTTAGTGTCTTCAAATCTTTTTATCATGTGAGGAGTTCTACTCTCCCTTAAGACCTTAACATTTTCTCCAGCAATGTTAAAAGTAGCATATGATAAATCACTTTGTATACTACCTCCCATTGAAGCACTCCACTTTCTTGACAGCAAC
>MU225776.1:3095041-3106408 GCA_018584345.1 Thuja plicata | reverse complement strand
GGACCTCTCTAGAGTCCATAGCTTGACATCTCCCATGAGGAGTATCAACTTTTAATCCCATTGACCTCATGATTTCCACTAGCATAATAGTATTAGATGCTCCTGAATCAATCATACAATTTTTTAGCATCTTTCCATTAATTATCAATGAAAGAAAAAATGGGTCGAAAAACATTGGGGAAGAAGTTGTATTCAAGAAAATTTGAGGAATCTCAGATGTTAACACCTCAACTTCCTTCCCTTTGGTAATTGGTTTCTTTCCAATATTCTCTGGACTTTGAGCCTTTATTATGGGCACACTGTTTAACAATGACATTACCTTTTCTGTATGTTCTCTAATTCTCATCATCTCTAGAAATGGTACCTTAACCGTCATTTGGGACAAACATTGACCCATATCTACTATAGTATATCTCATATCTGAAGACTTTGATTTATAAATAGTGACATCATTTTCTTCATTATGTTCATTCAGAGTTGATTCTTTTAATTTTTTGATTTCCACCTTTTGTACAGGAGTATTTGTTTCTTGTCTTTTCAAATCTCCTTCTTGTACAACATTTGGTTCAAGGGCTTTTTTAATAATTTTGACCTTATGTTTATTTACATTTTCACTAGGTCCGTCCTTTTTTTGCACATACTTAGTGTCTGTCTTATTTTCTTTTATAAAGACACCTCATGGTTGACTACCAGTACCACCCACTACTCTGTTTCTCAGATGGTAGTTGTTTCTAGCCTTGTTCACTAAATCTGCAGTAATCCTAACTTTCTCTTCATCTGAAGCTTTTCTAATAAGTGTAATATCTTGATTTTCTTGAGTATAACATCTTATATGATCTTCAGTTATCTCAGTTTCACTATCAGATAAGATCTGTTGATGATGATTTTCTACCCTCCTTTGTGAAATACAAGAATCATGATTTTCATCTTCACTGTCTGAATCTATATCACGGCATGAATAATTATTTGTCATACTATGATCACACTGTTCACCCTCATCATTTCCCTGTTCTTCACTTACTCTCAAGTCTAAGGAAACAATACAAAAATCAGGGTTATGAGGGGCTTCACAATCTTCACACCATGGATCATCATTGCAGAAATGGACAGAATTTTTCTGTAGAGGATCTGGAGTTCTGTTATTTGTCTTTTCTTTTCTAGGTAGAATAATAGACTTCCCATCTTTAACTGAGTTCCATAAGGATGGTTTTGCATTCTATTTTGAGGATTGTATGCAGGATTATAAGAAGGCCTATTGTTTTGAGGATCCCTATATTCCTTATACTTTGGTTCTTTTAAATTGCTCCTACAAAACCTTGAGTCATCCCTCCTATTCAACTTACCAGATACTCTTCTGTTCATTTCAATATTCACTGCTATCTTATAAGGATAAGTAAGAGTTCTAGGATTTTTATCTATAAGAGCATATCCCATCTTAGAATCAAAGGCATTCAAATAAGTTGCTACACATACCTCTTCATACAACCTTATCTTCTGAAATAGTTTGTGCATAGCTCTTTGAAATCTTGTATTAAACTATGTGACCTCTTCATTGTAATTCTTTTTGATATTGTTGAACTCATTCAACAAAAAGCCTTTAGTTGTTTTGTCTCCATACTGGTCCTTAAATAATTCAATCAACTCATGCATAGAAACAACAAATCCATTAGAAAGGCTCCTAAACCATTCGCTTGCATCTTCCATGAAAGACTGAACAAATAATTTCATTAACACATCCTCGTGAGTGATATTTAAATCATCAACAAAATGAATGAACTTTCTTAAATGTGTTTCACAAGAAATAACATTGTTACTTGCAAACTTTGGGAGCTTTTCTCCTATATCACCCACATCTTTAGGGAAAGAATTATGATATCCAAGGATACCAACAAAATTAAATTGTTTATACCTTTCAGTATGCAATGGCTTCCTTTGAAAACTATCATTTTCCTTGAAAGTAGTGACTTTTCCTTTAGAAGTAGTAATATTTTATGGCCCAGCATGAGAATATTTTGAAGACTGCAAAAAGTCTATCTTTTTCTTCATTTCAACTGTTGCAGCTTCCATTTGTGCCTTTTCCAACATTTTCTCCATGGTTTCTTTTTCAATTCTCAATTTCTCCAAATCAATGTCCAACTTGTACAATTGGTCTGTTAAAGGCTTCTGAAACTTAGGTTCTTGATTTCTGTATTCACTCATCTTTTTCTTACTTTTATCCTTTTGTGAACTAGAAGCCTTATGAGTGAGTGGTATTTCTTGGTCCTATTGAGACCTCGCTTTATCTTTCATATTTTGATGTCTTGAAGATCTTCTTTTGCTCTTATCAACATCCTTATGCTCATGTTTTTTCTTTCTCATTTCTCTCTCCCTTTTCATTTGTTGAACTAGGGCAAGCTGTTTCATGATGAACTTCTCTTCATTTGCTAGCATATCAGAGGGAGCATCTTCAAAAATTGAACTAGATGTACTTGTCTCTTCTCTGTCATTTGAAGTAGAAGTGACTGTAGGTGTTTCTAATACTCCTTCAGCAGCTTCTTCATACTCTGAAGTATTTCCATCATGAGAATGTTGATTTCTATTCATATCTCTCCTAACATTACCCGCTTTACCTCTTGGAGGGGTTTCATCCATATTAACTTGGTTTCTCTTTTTACTCCAAGACATTTCCATCCTTGAGGATGATGGGATTCCACCATATAATACTTTCTCAGGATCACTTCTCATCCTTGACCTAGTATTAATTCTAAAGGATATTTACTAACTTTGAACTAATCTCAGAGATTTCTTTTAGAGTCGCCACCCAATGAATTGGAATGAATGATTACTTATCAAGAAACAATTTTGACAACTACAACTGGTATTATTTGTAATCACTTAAATTCTCAAGTAGAGTCGCCAATTTGTTAGGGTTTTTTCTTGCAAGGCCTCTAAAGATGCTTGAATACTTAAATAACTCTATGACTCCCAATACCTTTTGATAATATGACTCAAGCAAGAGAAAAATACTAATTAATGAGGTATTTTGATAACACTAGGGATACCTATTATGACCTCGTTTTTGAGATCCATTGACTCAGGTAGGTCTTACCTATGACTTATTACTGACTTGACAATATCTTTAGAGTGGATTTTACTTATGTGTTGAATGCTCTATTTTTATATGGACATGTATATAACAATGTAGATAACTATGACTATTCTAAGAAAAATCTTGACAATCCAAATCAATATCTTAGTGATAGCAGACAACAGCATAATAGGGAATTTCATCTTTCTTTCCTTTTACAATTCTTGTGAATCTAGGAGGAATAACCTATTTGATTTACTCTCTAAAAAATCAACAAACTTCAACTGTAATCACTATGAGTACAATTGATTTTATACAAATATTCTAAAAGTAATTGGTTTGAAAGGTATTGAATATTTGGATGATGATAGATCACCAAACCAATTCCTACACCAGTGCCTATCCTTGGGTTTATAGAATCAATAAATGAAAATCCACAGAAAAACTAAACAAAATACTGTAAGTTGCCTTACAACCTACATGCAACTTTGATAAAATGCCTTACAAACTATCCTGTCACCTCTACAATATTATATCCAATCCTTAAATATTGTTATGCTCCCTGAAACCACTCACGAAACTTAGTTCTTTCCTTGAAAGAAACTTGCAAGCAATTTAATAGCTACCTTGTAACCAATATGCTTAAAAATGCCTTACAAATTTAAACACAAAAGAGCATACACAACAAGTAAAGAGACAATAATAAGATAGAGTAAAGTTGCATTGTATTTTATTCATATGTTTCTACTTTAATACATGAAAAGCTTAAAAAGCTTGAAGACAGACATAAATCTAGAAAGTCTGATTTTCAATATATTTAATCCCCCTTTTTACTATTACAATTTTGATCTATTTATAGGTCCTTAACCATCTTGGAATCCTTAACATTAGGATGCAACAAGCTTTGGATGGTTTAAGGAACCTAACCCTAAAAGAACAAAAAAGACACAGAAAGAGAATATAGAATCGGTGGAGAGACAAAAACAAGGGATGAGATCTGATATTCTTTGTCTTCATCTGGAATCTGGTGCCTTTGTCTGACAGTGTTAAGGATAGCATCTGATATTCATATTGAGATCAAGTGACCATCATTACAGGCTAACTTACACTTGTCTTTAGTAATAACTAACCTTCCTGTGCTCAATGATCAAGCGCCAAGTGTTCCCCTTTATTCTTCATCCAGGATTTCCTCCTCTACTACCACAGGCTTCTTTTTCTTTGGCTTGGTCATTAGGTGCCATGCTCTCACTTCATCCTCTGTTGGCCATTTAAAGCTCTGTGTACTCTGTACTTGTACCTTCTGTCTTTCCCATCTAACATTGGTGATGCTTTTAATATCCACAAAGAACTTGTTCATGTCATTTTCTGCCTTGAAGGATTCATCCAAAATCTTATTGAAACCTTCCAAATCTAAATCAGATCTTGAAATAAATGCCTCATTTCTTAGCATTCTGCTATCAAATTCACTCCTCTGGGCCTCCAAGGCCTTAACTTGATCATCTTCTCCTTTCAATGGAGGATCAAATATATTAAACTCCAGAGAAAACAGGCTTAACTTAGCCTCTATCTGATTTAGCTTACCTTTAAAGAAAGATAAGGCTATATTAACCTTTTTAATCTCATTCTCCACCTCTGTCACAATCTCAGGTAAGTCTGACCTAAGTGGCTGCAAAGAGGCAAGTTTTTCAAATAATTGGACCCTAGGAGACTGTTGGCTAACAAATTTGTTCTCCCTAAATCTTGATGTTCACTTTACAACTCTGTGCCCTTGAAAACAAATCCTTAAACAACAGTTGTGTAAGCATTTACTTTGCTTCCCTCTGAATTTTACAAAGGTACAACTCCCTTTCAAATATTTTCAACGAATGGATACTTACAATTTAAACATACAAGCTTTTAACTAAAAAGCAGGAAAAAGATCTCCCAACTGTTCTTGGACAGATGAGGTATAGCATTGAAACTTGCAAAATTTTGGAAGAATCAGAAACTATTTCACAGAAAGAGGCTTAAATTAACTTAGTAACCAAGAGACTAAAAACTGTTAAGTATTCATCTACAGGAATCTAAAATTTATAAATCTGAAAATTAAATGACTGAAATGGAATAACGCATACAAAGATCCAATGTATAACTCTCTCAAAGTAGGGATATATATTACTATCTGATTTTCAAAAAAAAATCAGAATTCATCTCAGCATGAGTATCCAGGTATAACTAGCTCAAAGTCTAGATATTATCAGCCACTTAAACTACTGAAAAAAAAAATGTTTTATGCTAGTCTAAATTCTATTCCCCTCTATTCTATTCTAACCCTTTTAGAGTTTTAAGCTCCAGCTTATATAGTTCAGCAGTCCGAGAAAGCCTCCCAAAAAACCCGGCTTCTCGGACACAAACATAGAAAGAAACAGTTACCAGTTATAACAGAGTTCTCAAAATAATGTTTTAACAGCAAGATAATTTAAGAAACATAAAACTGAATCGAGTTCAATTTTCTTTGGTATCTTCTGACGTGGCCATCTTCACCAGCTTCCACGACTGAAAGACACGGAGCAGTTCCTATGTAGGTGGGGCGTGCAGGTTCATTAGTGCGGCTAACTTGGCGTGCATCGCGTTCTTTTCCCATCGCATTTTCTAGATTTTTTCAGCTTGTTTCGGCAGTTGTCCTCATTTCAAGATTAACATAGCTTCGTTGTTGGCAGTTCTGGTGAGGTCGTGAACTATTGGCGCCTCATTTTCTTTGAAGGTGTTCATTACATCAACAAAAGACTTAACCATCGCATCAACATCTTGATTTCCATCATCAAATTGTAAGATGCCCAAGGGGTTCACTACTTTTATATCCTTTAAGGTATCAGAGTGAATTTTCTATACTTCTTTTTCCATAGCTTTCATTTGAGAGATAGCCGCTTCAAACAATGCGTTCTTCCAGCCAAAGTTTTTCTTTAAGACGAACAGCATACAAGGATAAACCAATTTCATGGGATTTTCAGTTAAAAACTGCTCTACTCCATAATCCTCAATCTCTTGTACTCGCATCACAATGTCTGCACATTTTTCTGCTTCATTTTCCCATGTTGGGATTAAGGTCTGAATTTCCTCTAAGAGTATTTTGCCATCCACGCGGGTGCTCATGAACTCCCGTATGAAGATGTTCCCTTCCGCTATTATACCATCAATCCATGCCTTGATCATTTCTATCCAAGTTCTTCCTTGTTGTACCTGTTTGACCAATTTTTGGTTCTCCACTGAGTTGGGGTCAAATCCTTGGGAGGCCTGTGCCATAGGTAGTACACCATCTTCAGCCAGTGATGAGAGAAATTCTGCCATTGTTGAAACTATTTGCTTTAATTCACGTTTCTCTCTGCCATCTTTTCGTGACTGCCCCAACATATGGTCAGTAGAAAATTTGAAGATGTGATCACGAGAATCCCTGTTGAGAACTCCCAATGCCATTTTTGTTATTTCATAATCTTCAGGTTCAGGATCCTGCGCTTCTTCCATAGGCTTTAGTGTGGCAATTTCAGCGATAATCTTCCCTGTTGACGGATCTGTGGTCAACCTTGTGTCACTTTTCATTCTCTTAGCCTTTGGGGTGCGTACAGCATACCTTGTGACAATTTCTTTGACTGGAAAAGCGAGCGGTTTGAAACTTTTTCTCTTACTAACAGATTTAGTGAGCCATGGTGGAATCAAACTAAGCACAATTTGATTATCAGTAGTTTTTACCGGTGTGTTTTCCACCTGGGATAGCTCCTGACTCTGTGTGAGAACCTCTTGATCCTTCTCTTGATGATCTGGGGGGAATGAGAGGTCTTCTTGGTTGATCTCAACATCAACATCTAAATATTCAGTTTCTCTTGAAGCCATCTGGTTTTTCTTTTCTGACCTCATCCTTGCCCTCAATCTTGGTGTTGTAGGATGTTTTACCGAAGTTGTTTTCTCCTTAAATGATGTTATTTCACCTACAGTTGGTAACAAGGGAGAAACATTAGCATGAACTTGCTTAACATTTTCAATAGGCGATTCTGTAAAAAGGCATGTGTCGGTAGGGAGTTGAACTCCTTTCTTCTTTGCTGTAATCCAACTCTCAATCACTTCTAAAATACGGTGGGCTCTGAGCTTAATATCACTGGATTCTCTCCTGCCCCAATCGATAATTGGGACACTTTCTATTTCTGAACAGGTGGCGATTGGGCATAGAATCTCTGCACCGTCCTCTTCCACACCTATGATATCGAATCTCAACTGTAATAACTTGATCTGAGATAGAGTGAGTCTGGTTCGATCCCGCTCCCAGACCATTTTCTCATTACTGAGATTTTCCCATAAATCTTCAAGATGATAACTTGGGGAGGGGCATTTGCTCAGCCCTAGAGTCTGCCTGGCAAAACCCTTACTGTCAAACCCTGTCCCTGATTCATAAAAAGTCATGTGGAAATTCAGCAAATTACTCCCAATAATGGATGCATCCAACATACTATTGCAGACCAAATTCCCTAGCTTCACCGGGAACATAGAACTCCACTTGTCTTCAGGGAGAGCAATTTTAATAACAACAAATAACTATCTGCAAACCTCTGCTAGTACAAAACAATCAAAAGCATACCGAGACAACTTCAAGGGTTCCTCTTCAAATCCACCTACCCGAATATATGTAAAGCGAGGAAATTGAATGTAGAAACTACCAAATATCTGGACCAATCTCTGAGCATTCTTTGAAATTCTCTGGTTCAGCTCGCCTACAAGTTTTTATCGTAGTCTCCCCCAAAACACATCGTGTACTTTCCTGTAGTCTTCTAAAACTTTATCTTTTCTTAACAAGGGGCAATATTCATAAATGAACAAACTTTTGCTCCAAGGAATTTTTTGAATAGGGGATAAGTTTTGAGTGCAGGCCAAGCAATACATTAAGTATGAGGACATATAGAACTCTTCTTTGGTCATTTGAGTTTGTTTGAGTTGATCCCTAAGGGATATAGCTATGATCTCAGCCCAGTCTATGTGCTGACTTCCCTCTAGGACAATTTCCACAAAATACAACATCCATTCTTCAAAGTACAAAGCTTGTCCTGAACCCTTTAAACGGTGTAGAAGGACAACAATATCATGTACCAGAGGGTTCATGTGATCTTTAGTAACGGACTTTGGTAGCCATGACTCGCCTTTGTAGTTAGTTTTGGTCTATTTTCTCGCTATATGGCTTCCGTTCTTATCAATATTTTCTCTAAATTGAGCCAAAGACTGGGTAGGGGTGAAGTTAACTAGACCCTCATCAGGTATCTTAAAAACTATTGCAATAGTTCCACGATTTACTGGTATTAGGGTTTGACCTTCTGTGTTTAAAATACACTTCGATTTGACATCATATCTGTTAATGCACTCCTGTATTAACTCTGGGCAAACGACCGAAGGTGGGAATGCGACGGCTTCTAGTAAGCCACTGGCTAAAAATTCTACAACAGATTCTTCATCAACATGAGTGTTAGCTCTCAAATGTGCACCCTGCTAGATAACCATAATCTAGCCTTCTGGAGAAACATGGAAACATTCCAAGGTTGTGGGTAACCTATGGCTGGAATGAATCTCCGGGTTCCAGGCCAGCTTCCTATATGATGATCACCTGTTTGCTTCTTGAAAGACCTAAACTAAGGTGATCCACCAAATTTGACATGAAAACATAACATACACAGGATTAAGTCCTGGGTCAATTAACTTGAATTGGAGGTAAAACACAAATCTCTTGTATAGGCATGCATTAATATTTCATAACAAGGTCATGATTAAACTAGTTAAGAGGAAAGACTTCACAATTAACAGCTCAAACTAAGACACTAGTTACAACCTGCAAGCAAACATACTCTTCTGCAATTAGATGCTACAAAGGGACATGATTAAAAGGAAATAAAATCATTCACAATTAACCCATAAACCATCTACAATGCATACAAGCAAGAAGAAAATAGACAAGGCTGACACAATTCAATAAATTGGTTCCAAGAACTTCAAGCTCTGCATATTATTTCTCACAATGAGTTACAGACTTATGCACAAAAATATACCAAGGAAAGAGAAAATGTCACAAAGCATGCCTCCTTGCATAATCAGGACTGGTTACAAATGAGTCCTCAACTCATACTTATACAACTTAGCCAAATGCATCATTTATGAGGGCCAAAATATCAGGGATCGGATACAGAGAAAAAGGCTTATTTTGGGACCTCTAAACAAGTGGAAAAGGTGTGAAAGAGGCTGCCAAAGTCATGCCCCAGGAAATATCAACACAAATGCCCCTTCACAGAAGCAGTCTTATCCCTCTAGAAGAGTCACAAAAGTCTTTGTATTGCAATAACTTTTCTGCAGCCCCAAAAATGCATCTTCTGACCTTTTCAAAAAATCTGATCCTTCCAGTGTCTGAGAAAATATCTGATTTCCTTTCTGTTTCTTTTCATTCGCTGTGAAAATCATTTTTCTCACTCTTGACTGCCTTGTTTTTCAGCCTCTGTGAGTGAGCGATGTCTTCTGTTTCTTGACCTGTCGCACTCTGAATCTCTTACTTTTTACCGATATTGAAACAAATCTAATCAGAGATCAACAGACTGTTCTGTGCATAATTTCCTGCAAATTAGAATACTCTGATGAACCTTGGAAACCCCTGCAAACTGAGCAAATTATCTCTCTTCTGCAAACTTAACAACCTGGGCTCTGAAAAATTTTCAGCTAATCCATCATCGCACAGTCGCTGGCTATTTAAACTGACCTTTGAATTTTGAGCGACTGAGTGACATCCCTTTTCTTAGTGCATAATCTGCTCGGTCGCACACTCACTCAGCTTCTGTCTGTTTCCATCTTGTGTGCAAGTGGGCGAAGGCATCCATTTTCTACTCAGTCGGCAACTTGCGAGCCTTAAAATCTTACTTCGTTATCGACCGCGAGTGCGCGACAATACACCTTTTCCTCTTAGTCGCTCACTCGCAAGCTGTCTTCCTTTTATCCTCATTGATCGGCGAGTGAGCGATGACTCTCCTTTTTTTCTTGTCGCTGACTTGCTGGCTCTTTTTCCTTTCTCTGAGTTGATCGGCAAGTGCGCGACACTTTCTTTCCTTTACTCGTCGCATACTCGCGAGCTAACACTTCATCATCTGAAAATAGCAGCGAGTGAGAGATGAGTTGATCAGTTCCTTTGGTCGCTCGGTCGCAGACCTTTATGAATTTTGAATTATTCCTGTGTGACTGAGTGGTGAGTTGATCTTTAGCTCTTCGCACACTCGCGAACTAGGAACCTGACCTGCAAAAGACATCGCGACTGCGCGATTATCATTGAAACACCGAACCCGCTCACTCGCAGATAGATCAAGAACAGACAGAAACTGATCGCGATTGCACGATGATCATTATTATAGCTCGTCACACACTCATGCAACTTAAAGACTTTGACATAACTTCTTCATGATTGCGTGATTCTCCTCCAAAACATCTCGTCGTGCAGTCGCACAACTTAAAGACACTTGGCATAAATAGATCGCGGCTGCGCGCCTAAAATAGAAGAGGCTTTAAGTGGGTGGGAAAAGTAATTTTAAAAAGAACGCACCAAGACTTGGGGTTTAAAATGTGTTTCATTTGCTGCTGGCAGTGTTCCTACTTGATACAAACCGCCATGAAAAATGAGGGTTCCTTGAAGGATTTTCTGGTCTTCCTGGAAGGATCGAAGCCATAATCTGCACTCTGAAATTTTCACCATGATCTTTCATACATGATATGTTTCATTTTCTCTATGATGCAATCAGTAGAAAAAATGAGAAACATCTTTGGCGATTTCTGCTAAATGTCTGCCTGCCAGACATAAAAAACCAGTAGCCTTATCCAGTCCATTGGGCACAGAGTCTTAACAAATCTTCAAATTTCTCTCCTTGCTTGAGTGACTGTTTTTTCTTCTACAGCTCATCTGAAAACTTGGAAACCTTTATTGAAAGCAGGAAAACACTAGGAAAACCTAGGAAAACTATGCATAAACAACACTTAGGGAAAAAAAAACTACCTACCCTAGTCTAACCAGCATAGAAGCTTGGTCAAACAAACCCATTTACAGGTTCTAAGAAATATCTGCCTTTTCTCCTCAGTTTGCATAGGAAAACATACTTAACAGCAGCAAAGAATACATGAAATATATGTAGATGACCCAAAAGTTGATACCCCATGTCTTGAAAGATATAGGCAAATGCACTTACCTCATCTAATTGATCAAATGCCCTGTTACCCAGGACTGGAGGAACGAGTTGAAAGTGCCCTGACTCAGCTGCAAA
>MU225776.1:3058054-3092706 GCA_018584345.1 Thuja plicata | reverse complement strand
AAAAGAGACAAGGCTGACACAATTCAATAAATTGGTTCCAAGAACTTCAAGCTCTGCATATTATTTCTCACAATGAGTTACAGACTTATGCACAAAAATATACCAAGGACAGAGAAAATGTCACAAAACATGCCTCCTTGCATAATCAGGACTGGTTACAAATGAGTCCTCAACTCATACATATACAACTTAGCCAAATGCATCATTTATGAGGGCCAAAATATCAGGGATCGGATACAGAGAAAAAGGCCTATTTTGGGACCTCTAAACAAGTGGAAAAGGTGTGAAAGAGGCTGCCAAAGTCATGCCTCAGGAAATATCAACATAAATGCCCCTTCACAGAAGCAGTCTTATCCCTCTAGAAGAGTCACAAAAGTCTCTGAATTGCAATAACTTTTCTGCAGCCCCAAAAATGCATCTTCTGACCTTTTCAAAAAATCTGATCCTTCCAGCGTTTGAGAAAATATCTGATTTCCTTTCTGTTTCTTTTCATTCGCTGCGAAAATCATTTTTCTCACCCTTGACTGCCTTGTTTTTCAGCCTCTGCGAGTGAGCGATGCCTTCTGTTTCTTGACCTGTCGCACTCTGAATCTCTTACTTTTTACCGATATTGAAACAAATCTAATCAGAGATTAGCAGACTGTTATGTGCATAATTTCCTGCAATTTAGAATACTCTGATGAACCTTGGAAACCCCTGCAAACTGAGAAAATTATCTCTCTTCTGCAAACTTAACAACCTGGGCTCTCAAAATTTTTAGCTAATCCATCATCGCACAGTCGTTGGCTGTTTAAACTGACCTTTGAATTTCGAGCGACTGAGCGACATCCCTTTTCTTACTGCATAATCTGATCGGTCACACACTCGCGCAGCTTCTATCTGTTTCCATCTTGTGCGCGAGTGGGTGACGACATCCATTTTCTACTCGGTCGCCAACTCGCGAGCCTTAAAATCTTACTTCGTTATCGACCGCGAGTGCGCGACAATACACCTTTTCCTCCCAGTCGCTCACTCGTGAGCTGTCTTCCCTTTATCCTCATTGATTGGCGAGTGAGCGATGACCCTCCTTTTTTTCTTGTCGCTGACTCACAGGCTCTTTTTCCTTTCTCTGAGTTGATCGGCGAGTGCGCGACACTTTCTTTCCTTTACTCGTCGCATACTCGCGAGCTAACACTTCATCATCTGAAAATAGCAGCGAGTGAGCGATAAGTTGATCAGTTCCTTTGGTCGCTCGGTCGCGAACCTTTATGAATCTTGAATTATGCTTGTGCGACTGAGCGATGAGTTGATCTTTAGCTCGTCGCACACTCGCGAACTAGGAACCTGACCTGCAAAAGACATCGCGACTGCGCGATTATCATTGAAACACCGAACCCGCTCACTCGCAGACAGATTAAGAACAGACAGAAACTGATCACGATTGCGTGATGATCGTTATTATAGCTCGTCGCGCACTTGTACAACTTAAAGACTTTGACATAACTTCATCGCGATTGAGCGATTCTCCTCCAAAAAATCTCTTCCCGCAGTCGCACAACTTAAAGACACTTGGCATAAATAGATCGTGGCTGCGCGACTAAAATAGAACAGGCTTTAAGTGGGTGGGAAAAGTAATTTTAAAAAGAACGCGCCAAGACTTGGGGTTTAAAATGTGTTTCATTTGCTGCTGGCAGTGTTCCTACTTGATACAAACCACCATGAAAAATGAGGGTTCCTTGAAGGATTTTCTGGTCTTCCTGGAAGGATCGAAGCCATAATCTGCACTCTGAAATTTTCACCATGCTCTTTCATACATGATATGTTTCATTTTCTCTATGATGCAATCAGTAGAAAAAATGAGAAACAATGAGAAGAGAGCTTCGAAGCTATTATGTCAACCGAAACCCCTAATAAATCTGTGTCCGCTATGACAGGAGCCCTACATTCTAAGTTCTTTACATTTCCAAAGAAGTGCATAACAGACTTCATATTTGCACAAGGAAATGAAGAGTTTACCAGCTCACTGCTCGAAATATTAAGCTTTAAGCAACAACCAAAAACGAGGAGCAGAGCTTGAAAAAGCTACCTGTAAGAGCTGAATTCAAACAAACCGCCTTCCCAGTGCCAAAACTCCGTGAATGTATAACAGGGAAAAATAACTTACAAAGCTTCTTTTATTTGTGGTTCAAAGCACAGAAGAGATAGCTTCATGTGGGCATTAATCAAGCCTTCAATGCCGAGTGACGTGGAAATGAATGCTTTCAAATCAAAATATATCCTCGAGACCCGCCACCTTCCCCAATCATTATTATTTACTCTCAAATCAAATATTTTCATCCGTGTAAGTGATTTCCGTGTAAGTGATTTCCGTACACATCCCAAAAGGGAAATGTCGCATGCTTTCCTGCAGGAACACATCGTTAGCGATAAAGAGACTTGGACTGCTATTGAACTACTTTGAACTACTTTGAACCTGGGTTCAAAGAGGTTCAGATGACTTGAAAGCTTGAGTGACCAACTTATAACAGACTGGAATTGAACCTGATGACGCCAAAGGCTTAGATTTGATAGACTCGGACGAAAAAAGGCTTTGGAGGAAACAGTAATTTAGGAAATTGAACGGAGTGAGACTTTGACTATCTTAAACAAGTGAACTTATAAAGTTCAAATAAAGGCGACTCTTAACCACCTAACAGAGACCAATTAACAAAATAAGGGTACAAAATGGTGATGTACCCTATCACTTCTGTATGCAAGGTGGGAAATTTATTGTAAGCATTTAGGATGACATTTGTTTTGTCCTTGAGTATATCAATCCTATGTTGAAGAATGCATCTTAATGCATTTAGGGCTATCTCTTTTTCTTTTTGCCCATAACTTCTATCTCAGCCACTTCCTCTGATTTTGCTTTCTCCTCTATCTGTAAAGGTTGTTCTAAAGGCACATACACTACCTTAGGTTTCTCTAGTAGTTGTTTTGTCATTTCAGCAATGACCAGGTTCTATTGATGTATCTTTATGTGGTGTAATTCCCGATACTTTGCTAGGGCACTGGTTTCCTCAATCAAAATGCCACACTTCTGAGACAATTATTTTGTCTTGTCTTCATTGAAGTGTGCCTAATGAGTCATGATCTAAGAAATCTCAAGATCTGCAGTGTTCTATACAGTCTAGACCATTTGGTTGCCTACCATGCTCTCCTGAATGTTTACTAGTTGAGGCTTCTGGTCCTTGGGAGATAAATTCCACATGGCAAAGGCTTGTTATTTTGGATGATAGCCAAATCCCTTGATCATGTCGCGCATCTAAATCTCACTTTCCAACTTGAGGTCTGGCTACTTCCTAATTTGATCAATAATGAATGTTGAGGCTAAGTCCCAGCCCTCAGCAAGCAAAATTCCACTGTTCAGAACCATTTTCCTTACCTCATCTGGAGAGACATCCTCACTATCAGGGTCATAGGCTTGCAAAGCTAGAAAAGCCTCATTTGTAACTGTCTCCTCTCCATCTGACTTCAATTGTTCCCTAATCTGTTCCTTCTTATGCCACCTCAAAAAATCTTTAAACTCATGAGTCTTGACAAAATTGTCATCACTTAGAAACTGCTGCTGATGCAATAACCTTTCATCAATGCATGCCTTAAGAGGCAATTCTATGTTTTCTTCCTCATCTTGCTATTGTCTCTTCCCCTATCTGATTATTTTCCTCAGATTATGATCATACAATCTATTTCTAGGAATGAGAGAACTTGTTCTATCTCCTTTGTTCTCTTTTCTTACAGAGGATGTCTGACCAGGGTCAACCTTTTGCCTTTTTGTGGCAGGCTCCTCAACATCATTTGGCTGGGAAACCTTAGTTAGGTCAATGATGTGGCCTTGATCTCCTTGTACCTATGCTGCCTCTGCAACATCCTATTGAGGTTGATCAAATTGAGGTGGACGGGCATAATCCCCATCACTATCACTCTCATACTTAGATTCTGAATAATCAGACTCTTTTCCTCTTTTCTTTGTATCCAAAACTCTGTTCAACTGCTCACAGAGTGTATAAAAATTATCAATCATAGCTTTAATCTTGTCAAAATAAGGTAAGTCAGGGTAAAACCCTCCAAACGACAATCCATTTGTCCTTATTTGCTTCTCTAGATCCAATAATTCCTGAATCCTCTCTCTTCTAGTCCTGACCTCATTCTCATCCAGGATATTCCTTGTGGCATCCTCCTCCACACAAAAACCATGAACATTTGTATTGGGGATGATAGGAGTCAGGAGTTTCCTAGCTCTTGCAATGAATCTTTCTGGGTCAATGTATCTGTAGAATGCTTCCCTCATCTTGCATCTTTCCAGCCATGTGCTCACCAAATCAATAGCACCCTTAGCAATAGTAAAATGAAAGATTTTAAGCTGTGTAGGGGTTAAGGTCCCCTTCCTATGTGGCGCAAAATGTTCATTGTCTATCAACAACAGTTTCCAGATGAACTCCATGGAAACAACTCTGGATGGCACATGATAAGGTAGGACATGAGGTGGATTTGTGCATCAATATACCCTAATCATGGTAAAATTTTCATTTAAAAAGAAGTCCCTCTAGTTATGATCACCCTCCCACTTATCCACATACTCACAAGGTCTCAACAACTGCAACACCTTTACTAGGAGTCTAGTCTTACTAATACCCATACTCTGCATTAATGGATATACAATCAAATTTTGAAATCCACAAAAGTCATAGTCCTTGGATGTATAATTCCATATCCTAACCCAAAATTGAATAGGATTGGGTCGATCTTGAAAAATCCTCTGAGGATTCAAGTTGTTTACATTCATAATCCCATAGTTAAAATGCAATAACAAATGCATTGGGAAAGAATAATGGAAGGACCTAGGTTCCTTCTCTTTGGGATTCTTCTCCTTCTGCATAGCTATGAATCCCTCATGAATTTTGTCAATAATGTACTGTATGTAGTCATAACTGGTGCTAGGATGCACATCTTTCAAGTCTAGCACCATCATCAAAATTCTAGCGTTTATTTTCTCTGCTCCTCCATCTATCCCTAACACTACATAAAGCATAGGCAATATACTTAATATAGAAATGTAAGTCTTTAAAGCAAAAGGGTGTAGTCCCTAGTATAGGAGTAATATGATTCCTAACCTCCTTAAGCATATGCTTCTACAATTGGTTCCTAGCAGCATCAGGTTGTAACCTATAACTCTCCTCTTGCCTAGTAATATTTATCTTGGTAGACATGGTACTTTATAAGCCAAAGGCTTGCATGAATGAATTCCTATTAGAAATCAATAGGGCAGTACCATCATTTTTCTTAATTTTCATTGACACAACATCATAATGGCTGGAAAGACCTAGAAATAAGTCTACATCTACGTAGACATCAGGAACAATTACCTAGCAAGACCACTAGTCAAAGGGTTTGACACTGGGATGGCTTTATCAGAATTATTATAAAAATAATTGTATAGAGAAAAACCTGTGGATCCTGGAGTGTGAACATCTCTGATTTCACAGTAGTCATCTGCTAGTAAGTTTGCATTTTCCCTCTTGTTCTGTGTGGACCCTGGCAATAGCTTCAAGAATTCATCAGAGAAATTCCTCTTTCCCTTAGCATCATCAACGACTTCATCACTCTTTCCGCTGGTAGAAGGCACACTGACTGCTTTAGTCATCTTGCTCTATTTTCTCTTTCTCTTTTACCAATATTGAAACAAATCTCCTCTCAGAATTCACTACTCTTCTCTATGTACTGCTTAACAATTCAAGAAGCTTGTCAACTGGAGAATTACCCTGAAATTGAAAAATTTCTGCCTTCTGAACACAAAACATCTAGAAATTCTTCGCTCTGCAATTCTTGATGTATGATAAGTGAAAATGAACCTACGATCAACTCTTTATGGTAACTCTCCAAAGTACATAGCTCATCATTAGAAAGACAATCAATTTTTCTTTCAAGTTAACATGCTGTGGAATTAATTGAAATCCTAGCTGTAGTTCATGAATGTGACAGGAAATGAAAATTATATGAGTGCATATTCAGAAAAACCCTTATAAAATTTGATCAGGATGACATGTCTTCATATGATTGGTTTTTCATCAGACATCTTAGCTACCTTTTTCATATAGTAATTAATCTTTAGGATTCTCATTAGCCGTTGAATATCTATGTTTTCATGTCAGCAACTGTTGCCTTTTATCATTTTTCATATTTAGTGACTACGCGACTGTACAATATCTCCTTTTCGCTGATCAAATTTCTTAACCCTTAATTATTCTTGAGATCTAGCTATTGTATGATTTCCTTTACTTAGCTAACCAAGGTTAACTTCTGGCGATAACGCGACTGAATGAATCAAAGTCGCTAAATGAAATTCTTAACCCAAAGTTTATTCAGAGACCTTGCGACGAAAGGTTACCTTTACCTTTTATTGTTGTCGCTAAGTCTCTGAATGTTTATTTCTCTTTACAAGACCTCGCGACTAAGCTTTACCCTTTGATTTTAATTCAGAGACTGTGCGACTAAAGGTTATCTTATTGTCGTGAGCACTTTTTACTCATGCAAATTTGGTAGAGGCTTTGTGACTACTGTTGATCCTTTGACATTTTACATCTGACAGCTCCGGTAAGTTGTTGAGTATATTTTAAAAGCCTTAAATCATTTGGAGACTACGCGACAATATATAACTTTATACCTTTTAGTCTCTTAATTGCCAAATGACTTTTTTCTTTTGGGAGACCATGCGACTAGCCTTTATTCTTCTCATTGTGGACATGTGTCTCTTTTAACTATTTATCTCTGAATCACTGATTAAAAACTGACTTAGCATTTTTAACTGGTGACTACCCGACCAACATATACTTTAATCACCTTGCGATTTGTCACGAAGTCTCGGCATTCTCTTAACTGAATTTTTACTTGGAGACTACGTGACATAATTCTTAAACATGTCACTTAACTATGTTCTGATTCGGAGACCCCGCGACTGAAGCAATTGCTAAGTCTCCTAAAAATTTACTAACTGCACGATATTTTGTGCGACACCGTGACTTAACTGCTTTCTTAGATGTTGCCTGATGATGTGTTTTTGCATTGGGAGACTTCGTGACTGAAGTGTTTTGCCAAGTCTGATAGAAAATAAGGAATGTTTTTTTTCTTTAAGAGACATCCTGACAATAGTTAATCGCCAAGTTTCACAACAAAATGGAATATGCTTCTAGGATCAAGTGACTACGCAACCATCAAAAAAGGCACATGACTTAAGTTTTTCAAAAAGGTAATACAATAATAGAAACCCGATTGACATTTTAGGGATTTTTTCATTTTACTTAGAAGATAGCTTAGGGTTTTGGTTTTTTCCACTATTCATGTGAATTTTAACCTAAAAACACACAATTTTCACAGGGATACTTCAAAATGAGACAGACCCTCTAATTTTGGAAAGAAATTGGCATGAAGGCAACAAAACTTTTAGGCAAACCAAAAAAACAAGGAATACAACCAACAGGACATGTTAGGCAACTCTTCATAACATCCTTGTCGGCTTAACTAACCATACAAGGATAAATACAACCATGCAATATAAACTAAATAGAAGCGACGCTTCACAAAATCGGCCTCACCAAATTAGGTCTAACATTGCAATCTTGTTGAAACTCGTTTAGCGCCTTTAGATAAATATCTTCAACTCATAACTAATCTTGAATATACACACGCATATCCTCAAGATAGGCACAACTAAAGAACCAATGTAATACATCAGCTCTATACAGACAAACTCCAGAAACTGTAACTGTTGTTAACAGAATTACACAACACAACTGAGACTTCATATCTGAGTCTGCGTGTATGAAAAAAACATAAACAACATGTCTACAACATGAATATAACCGCGCAAGGCTTGATAAAATAATTCTTATAAGTACATACAAAATACTACTGTATATTATATGTTGTCATCAATGACAAAAATACAAACAACTAGCTGCCAGAAGTAAATCTCCAACAAAAATGTGATAGGAACGAAATGGGTTTTAAGAAACAAAATGGACGAGGAAGGAACATTGGTAATAAATAAGGCTAGATTAGTTTGCGAAGGTTACTCACAAAAAGAAGGCATAGACTTTGAAAAGGTATTTTGTCTTGTTGCCAGGTTGAATGCAGTAAGATTATTTTTGTCTTATGCTACACATATAGACTCTAAGGTATATTAGATGGATGAGAAATCTGCATTTTTGAATGGAGATTTGGAGGAAGAGGTATACGTAGAGAAACCTAAGGGATTTCCTTTGTAAGAAGATGAAGACATAGTTTGTAAACTAAAGAAAGCATTATATGGACTGAAACAAGCACCGAGAGCATGGTATGCAAGACTGGATAGGTATCTACTTTGTCTTTGTTTCAGAAAAGGAAATGGAGACAATAACTTATACTTAAGAACTGGTAAATATGGAATCTTAATCATAGAAATTTTTGTTGATGATATCTTTTTTGGAGGTAATGATGAAATGCGTTAAAGTTATCTAAAGAGATGGAAAATGAATTTGAAATGTCAGTGATTGGTAAGATGAAAATTTTCCTTAGTTTGCAAATGAATTAGAAAAAATGGTATTTTTATATCTCAGACCAAGTATCTTAGGAAATGTTGAAGAAATTTGGAATGGAAGATTGTAAACCTGTTGGGACACCCATGATGGCTGTTTATAAACATACTAATAATAATGAAATTCAGAGTGTTTTTTCAGAAAAAGTACATATCAATGATTGGAGGTCTACAATATCTAACTCACACTAGACTAGATATTTCCAATGCAGTTGGAATTGTAGAAAGATATCAAGAAGATCCAAAGAGACACACATTGTTATAGTGAAAATAATTTTAAGATACTTGAAAGGGACAATAGAGTATGGATTATGGTATGAAAAATCTGATGACTTTATTTTACATGCTTATACTGATGTTGATTGGGCAGGTAGTGTTGATGATAGAAAGAGTACAAGTGGAGGAGCCTTTTTCCTTGGAAAAAGGCTAGTTTCCTGGTTAAGTATGAAGCAAGATTGTATAGCTCTGTCTATTGTTGAATCTGAGTATGTTGCTGCTGCTATAAATTGTATACAATTTTTTTGGATGAAAGAAATGTTGCAGGACATTGGAATAATTTTTGAAGAGCTAGTGTTTATCCATTGTGATAACGCTAGCACAGTGAATATGTCAAAGAATCCTGTAATGCATTCAAAGACTAAAAATATTTCTATTAAGTATCATTTTTTGAGAGACAAGGTAGTAGAGAAGGAGATCGGATTGGAGTATGTTAGCACAAAGGAACAAATAACATATATATTTACAAAACCTTTCCCTAAAAATGATTTTGAGTATCTCAAAAGCATGCTTAGGGTGAGAACCCCTCACTATGGTAATTAATTGATGTAGGAATGGATTAGTCTAGTGGCTTTTAGAGCTATATCATTTTCTGGACTTGATGTATGGATCTACTCCTCAGGGGGAGTTATCGAAGGAACACTAGAGAACATATTTGGGTGGTTTTTTGCACATGGTTGTTACAGGAATAAATATTTGAAAAAGATACACCTTACAGAAGATGGATGAAGAGTTATGGCACCCTTTTCTATTGTTGTCAAAGGGAGAGAGATTCTACATGAAAATCCCTACTATTTTAGGGAGAATTGTGTTGAGGATATTGAGAAGATTGTATTGAGAGTGAGCACTTTTTGGGTTGATGGATTTTCCCATATGTTTCCATCAATGCCAAAGGGGGTGATTGTTGGATGATGTTGGAATTGGCTACTATTGATACTATTGGCATTCATGTTTTGTCACTGATGTTAACATATGTTTCTATAGAGGAAGTACTTAATGATTATGGTGACTAACAGAAGTGGACAGATACTGTACGTATGAATCAGAATGAGAAAAGATGGGGATGTGTAGAAGGATGTATGATGATCTTATTTCTAAGGTAGCTTTCTTGAATGCTTTTGATTTATCTTTTAGAAACACAACTGTCATCATTCTAGATTAATCATCAATAAAAAGAATGAATTATCTATGACCATAGTAACTCTTTTTCCTCATTGGTCCACATAGATCAGTATGGACTAATTCTAGAATAGCATCAAAGGTATAGGTTTTTCTTTTGAAACTAGACTTTGTCATCTTACCCTTTTGGCAATTTTTGCACATGATATTGTCTGACTTTGGCATCATCGCTAAGCCTCTTACATTTCTCTTTTTGCTTATCTTTATCATGTTTTCAAAATTTACATGACACAATCTTTTATTCCACAACCATATGTCTCTGTTTCTATCCATTAATCAGGTGGTGTCAGTATCATTCAGATAGAATAAGTTACCTTTTGTCTGCTCACCGGTACCAAACAACCTACCCGATTCATTTAAGATCGTTGCCTTCTTATTTTCAAGTGCTACTCTGTGACCTAAATTATTCAATTGAGAAATACTCAATAGATTATAATTCAATCCTTTCACCCAGTAAGCATTTTCACATTTTATCAGGTTATTCAACATTATAGTTCCATTTCCTTCAACTGGACAAGGTGTGTCATTACCCATTCTTACTGAACCACAATTATAGTATTCAAAAGTCTCAAACTTTTGTTTGTCAGCAGTCATATGGTGAGTGTAGCCACTATCTATGATCCATACATCATTTTTACTAACTTTAGATATGAGTGCAGTTTCTACATACCTTTCTTCATCTTCATCTGAATCATCTTTTACTTCCACAAAAACCATCTCAGTGTCTTCATCAAATTTGGTGTCAGTATCTTCATCTTTGCATGTAGCTAGGTAACTGACCTTCTTTCCTTTGTTCTTGTAGTCTCGGGTATCTCTTTTTTTTTATTGTCGGTTGCTTCTGTAATCTCGGTTATCACCTCTGTCAAACTTATTTTCAAATGATCTGTCATTACCTCTGCCATCTTTTCTCATGTTAGGACATCTTGTAGCAAAGTGTCCAATCTCTTTACAATTAAGACATACAAGTGGTAATTTACATTTGTATTTACCTTTGCCTCTCTACATTCTTCTAGTCATAAGTGCTTCAATTTCATCAAGATCTTCTTCTTCACTTTCACTATCACTATCTTTTCTCATAGTACGTTTATGACTTGATTTTTTATTCTCAAAGAAGATTTGAATGCAGACTCTATGTTTGGTAAGACACTATTATCAAAGTTATTCATCTCAAATGAAATTAGTCTTCCAATCAAATTTTCTAGAGTAACATTGTTATTTGCTACTACTCTCATTTCTTTTATGGAAGATACTCTAATAGAATAAGTAGGCAGTAAGGTTCTTAGAATTTTACTTACCACAGTCTCTTCTTCTAATATACCTCCAACTCCTCGGTTAGCATTGACTACTTTGATACTTGTGTTGTACTATGTGATGTTTTCACCTTCTTTCATTCTGAGATCATCAACTTTCCTCTAAGACTTTCTACCTTGGCTCTTAGAACATTTATATCACCACCATGTACAAGCTTTAATTTACCGCACATGTGCTTTGCAGTTGTGCATGTTTTGACATTTTCAAATTCAACATCGGAGAGTGAGGAAGCAATCTCTATTATCATGCAGTTGTTCTCATGCTTCTCTCTCATTTGTTCAACTGTGAGTGCTCCTGTGGGAAACACATATTTAGTATCTGAGTATTGAGTACCATCATTTCCAATAGCTGATGTTTGGAGTCTTAGCCTGCTTTGCCATGATGCAAAGTTGTCTTTGTTCAACTTGGGCACATCTGGTCTGTTCATCTTGTGATCTTTAGCTTCGGGCTTGAAACCTTCCTTCTAAGAACACAAGATCTGATAACAATTGTTAGAATAACTTGGAGGGGGGGTGAATCAGTGGGCTCAAAAATTAATGCTTAAATCAACCCAACAACTTATTACCACATTTATAAGCCTCTAGTTATCTTTAATCCTACAAGATGATTGCCTTAAAATACTTATATCAAATTACTACTTGTCAGAATGCTTTTTAAAACCTTCTACTATATGGTTAATGATAAGCAGTCTTTCTATTTTACCGAAATACAGTAAATAACTAGTGTATACCGATCAATCAAGATTTACTTATGTAAAATGCAAAACAATAAAGTAATGACTCAAACATATTAGCACGTGGAATTTTAACTTGGAAACCATGTTAAGGGAAAAATCATTGGGACCGGTAACCCAAATTTTCACTCTTCTAAAGTGATCTTGGTGAGGAGCCAACCCTGTTAAAGGTTACAAACACAGTGTTAGGTGTGACCTTGTTAGAGGATTTAAATGAATAGTTTGTCACTTAGTATCTGACATCTAATGCTACCATCCTTGATCAAATACTCAATTGGCCTGTCAATAGGTATCGGGAATACCCATTGCTACTTTGTATGATTTAACTTTTCGATACTCGTTGGGATGTATCTCAATTAGAAAAGACTTTTAAGTCCTGCTCGGTAAAGAGACATGATGCTTCAATGGTTAAATTGAAACAGTAAATTGATTTGTTCACATATACAACTAGAATTGCATATTTTCAGATCTAGTGTAAAAACATTACCTTTTTGATCAATGCCATCAATTCAATACCATTTCTCCACACTGTTCTTCTCTATAGTGTTGTATTATTGTTCGTCGATGTCTCCAGAATTTATCTCTTTCCCCAGCTTGATTGATCAGGTTTGAATGAATAATTTCTTCTACTTCAGAATCTATTTAGTATCTTTTCTCTTGTCACTCCCCTAATTCATATTGAGTTAGCATGTCTCTTACATAGACATTATTTCACCTATGTTTTTGGGGCATATTTGGAGAACACTATGGAGAAAGTTTTGAATAAATGTGTCTCTATAATCTGCATATCATCCATAGTTTGATGGTCAAACATAAGTGTTAAATAGGTCTCTTGGGAATCTTTTGAGATGTTTAACTCAAGAACATGGGGTCACTTGGGATTCCATACTTTCCCAAGAAGAATTCTCTTACAATGATTCAGTCAATAGGAGTACTGGTTTGACTCATTTGCAGATTGCGTATGGTGTTCATCCTAGAGGTGTGTTAGAACTCAGAGAGGTGAAGGATATGGATAAGAGAAGTGCATTAGTAGAGGATTTTTCATAAGTAATGAAAGATATTAATGAACAAGTTCATACAAAGTTTCAACATAGTACTGAAAAGTATAAAGCACATGCAAACAAAAATATGAGGGATTTGCAATTCAAAGTGGGAGATATGGGATAATTCACCTTAAGAAAGAAAGGCTACCCAACGAGAAATACAGTAAACTCGTGATGAAAGAGATTGGTCCTTTCAAAACCTTGAAGAAGTGTGGCAACAATGCTTACAAGATTGATTTTCCATCACATATTGGTCTATCTCGTAATTTTAATATTGCTGACATATATGCTTAAAAAGGTCCTTTTAGTGACGATTGGTCTATCTCCTAGTGAGCAAGAAAACTAGAAGAACAACTTACTATGAGTACTTGGTAAAGTGGAAACATCAACCTATCGAGGATGCTACCTGGATGACCCGTGAAGATATTCAGAAAAGAAGCTTTCAACTTGAAGACTTTCCAACTCAAGAGACTTGAGTTCATTTTGTCTTGAGAAGTATGGTACAGGGCACCCATGGCTTATCTAGTTGATTTATTTTTCATTGTAATAAGGATTTATCCTTTTGATCATCCCACTTTTGTCTTGATATATTTGTGTGGTCAAGGGTCCCTAAGGTGCATCTATAAACCTTAGGACACCTTAGTCCACTTGGATCCTTTGTTGAATTTGATAGGTGTCAATAGGTGTTTTAGGGATGTGAAGTGTTTAGATGTTATATCGAAGGAATTTGGGTGATTTTGGTCATATTGGATAATATTTTGGTCACAGGAATCCAATGGATGTCATTATGGGTTCACAAAGTGTAAAATACAACAATGCTGCAATGTTGCTAAAAAGTTGTCAAAGTTGCTCGAGTAACTTTTCAAAAGTTGCTTGAGAAGTTATAAATGTGGTTAGAAATGATCATAACCATTATTGATCAATTGGAACTATGATTTAAATATATTTAAGCATTTCCAAGCATCCTTAATGGAGTTTGGAAGTGATGAAAATTGTAGATGCAATATTGATGCAAGATTGAATAAAAGGAACTAGATTTCTTGAGAAATTTCTATGTGTACGGACATATACAGATTGGGAAAGTGAATTTAATGCCATGATTTTATATCCCTTTGAGTATAGTCATCAAATCATTTTATTTGAGTTCAATTGGATTTGTATATTAAAAGTTATATACAATTTGGTGAAAGCGGTTTTGTAGGGCATCAATTCTTGGGCTATCATACAAATGGAACCCTAACTTGTCATTTCTCTAGTGGAATTCCATAGCCTCTTGGGAAATGAAGGTTAGGGATGTATTATCAATGATTCCTAAGGCTCTTCTTGAGATCTAGTTTTCTCATCCTTTTAGCATCAAGCCCTAGGCTAAATATCTCAATGTATTTAGCCATTCTTATAGGAATAGTTATGAGAAGATGATGTATCGGATTAAAGCGATCAATTGAAGGGTTGATTTGGGTAATTTGGAGTTAGTAGAAGGTTTCGAAATCCTTGAATTCATTATTTGTACTCATCATATACCACTTTCTTTGTAAACAAAACCTAATTTGTCCAACTAGGTCTGTGTGCTTTGTGAGGGTTTAGTGGTGCTAGAGTAAAGTGAGTGTCTGGGTCTTTGGGGATTGAAATAACTTCATAATGTGTGTCTGAAACAAACCAACTTTTGTTTTATTCCGTTCATAGTCAAAAGTTGGGCAAGAAAAACCCCTTGGAAAGGGCTACAAGGAATTTGTGGACAAAGTGAGTTTGGGTGTTTGTTAGTGTGTATGAACCGATCTATTGGATGGTTGTCTATCTATAAGACCCTAGTATGATGTAGCAATAATTGGATTGATTGGGTGAAGCCACTGGTGAAGAGTTTCACACTTTGGTTTGAGTTTACGGAAAGTGTCACTAAGACATAATTTGAAGAGATTTGTTTGATAACCTTTGGTGTTGATTTGGGGTGAGAAGAGGGTCTAGACCTCAGAGGAAATTAGATATCCATCCTATTGAGAGGAGTGTGGAGTTGGATTGTACCTAGACCAAGGATGAAGGGTTGTTGATTGTTCATTTTTCTAGTAATTTCCGAGTTGCATTTATTGCCAAGTGTTAGTGATTGTCGAGAAGTCCAGTGTTGGCCAAGTGTTCCTATATGCGTCGAATGAACCAGAGGTTTAATGATACTCGGTAGCTTCCCATTGTGAACTCTGCATCAAATTCTCTTCAGACTAAAAGACTAAGGACTTAATTAGACATCAACTCATCCTCAAATTACCAATATAACACGAATGATTCAATCCAAATGGATTTGGTCTCAAATTGGTTCAAACAACCCAATCTATGCATCAAAATAGGTCTTGCAACTCTGCTAAGGGTACTTGCTTCATAAATTTCTAATAAGGCTAGTAGCGATATCCCACTCATCATTAGGAAACAAATCCAAATTCCCCCATAGGACCAATCAAACAAATGTTAGATTCTGATACCCTTTTGGGATCTCCACAATATCCTAGATTTGTTTAGTCTGAAACTCAAGGAAAGAGACTCAACCATGGAAAAGATAAGAGACCTAATGGATCAATTAGGTCTTTATTTACAAAGGGACCACTATATACACTTTCTTTTTCTCCAAAAAATTGATTTGATCTTCAACACTCATCTTTCAAAACATCAACATCTTCTATAAACAGTAGGTGGCCACATCCAAATGTCCAGCTAGGGCATCAGATTTCCTCTCGACCGATGCACCTCCACAATCCTATATTTAATAATCTTAAAGTACATAGGCCTACCTTGTATTCCACATAGGATCATCAATTTTGGATGGTAGATATACAAGTTAGATCCATTTGAGCTCCAAACCCTTATCTCAGAGGCTTTCTCAAGGAATTGTAGGCCAGTGAACTTGAAAATTAAATAAATTTCAATCCCAATGACTTCAAATCCCCAAATCAACTTAGAATGAAATATCTAAAAATTAAGAAAGTTTACAGATCAGTTAGAGTCTTCCCCCAATCCATACATGCTCGAAAACATAGTATTTGCAAGAAATTTGCACAGTTTTAATTCCTTGCAATCTTCAAAAATTTTGTACAATCATCTGAAGCATTTGAAAATGGATGAATTGGGATAAATGTGTCCTCCCCCAATGGTTCATAACTACCATTTGAAATTTAGAGTTTTTGGTAATGAAAATGCACTTTTTGCAAGAAATGTTGTCAAAATGCAAAATTGCATTTTTGACAACTTTTACAAAGTTGCTAGGAAAGATGCATTACCTCAACAACTAGACCCGTTATGACATGGGACTGTTTAAACATTATTCAAAACATAAAAGACACTCGTAAAGGAATATAAATCCCTAAGGACTCACCACTACTATGCATTGTCTCATATGTCCATGGTGGTTCATAATACACCATTCCATGACATTGAGTTACAAATTAGGGAACTTTTATTACGAACATTGAAAAGATGAAAGAGTAACATAAAAGAAAACATCAACAAAATTCCTCATGCTATCCATCATCACTTTTTTTAGAGATGGGTGCTCCAATGCAAGAATCCTTTGGAAGGTCGTTCAATGTCATCACATGCTTTGATTGTGATTTTTCTTGATGGATCAATATCACTTTCAGTGTATCGAAGACCAGTGACAACTTTCAAGGTGAAAATATTAAGTCCTTCTCTTTCATCTATCATGAATCACATGACCTTATAGTTGTAGATAAAAACTTCAAGGTGTAAGGGATCATTGTGATCGATTCTATCTTGAGGTACATCATTTGGTGAAGAGGTAACACGTGATTCAGAAAAGTACCCTATCATGGCTTGAAACTGAACAACATCAATGTCATTGGAAACAATGGATTATTTTAAGGCTTTGTGAAGGATCTTTTTATGCTAGGGGGATGTGTGCTATATGTCTACGATATAAATTTGTCGTAGGGTTTTACCAAGATGATCAGAAAGGTTGTACTCAGTAGAGACTCTGGGTATAAGAGGTGATCAAGGCATAGCACTCTTGGTGCAGTGAGTAGTGACTGGACATTGAAGATTCTAGTCTCTGATGGTTATAGTGGACACTTGTGCATCTAACTCATAAAAATAGTTTATGGTATAATCATTTCTAGTAGAAGGATAGAAATCCCAATTCACTGGTTCTTCAACCTCTAACTTAGCTCTTAAATCAACATTCAACTGATATCCTCAATTCACCTATAATCTATATAGTCATGAAATTTATGCTTCTAGGAAGTGATAAGTATTCCTTCTCCTTGAGATATCTTACATTGGTTCTCTAACCATGTTTGAGCACTTCATTCAACAATTGGGTCATACAACACAAAACTACCCTAGTAGCTAGTAGCCCTAAGGACTCAGAACAAATCTAAACTTCTCTGAAGAACTCCCCAAAAAAATTATATTTTTAGATACCCTTTATGGACCCTAGACAAAATCCAAAGGATTGGATGATGACTCTGCTCCGACACCGCGAAACCATCACCAAAGGACATCGACTTAATAGGCCTAATTAGCACTGGTTTCTAAAGAGGTCCTTAGAAATGAGTTCATAGAACCAATGGAACCACTTGGATATGTCCTCCTACCCTCGAATACACTGATTCCAGAAATCAGTTGGCTCTACTCGCTCCTTGTCATCACTATCTCATCAATCCTTCTCATTGTAGACTAAACACATAAGCTTGTTTAGCCTAGGGCTTGGTGGGAAAATTACCAAACCTTGCTCCCTAATCCTGCCCTTCAAGATTTTGTTATGCCCTGCATCCCCGTCCCTACTTTTTGTGTGCAAAATGTTGGGTCCGCCTTTGTTTTTCTTGTTTGTTTTTGGTTTTTGGCTCTTCCCTTGTCTTTTTTTGTCTTCTATTTTCTTTCCTCGGGGTTTTCTTCCCCGCGGTTTTGTTTTGTTTTGTGTTTTTTTTTGTGACTACAGGACCCGGTCTCGGAGTTGGTCTTTCTTCTTTTTAGGGAGCTGGAATCCGGACTCCGGGATTTTTCACCACGATGTCTTCTTTCTTGAAGATGGCATCGTCGCATGGAATCCCCGGGTCCAGAGTCTGGAGGTCTATCTGTCCGGAGTTTTCACAAGGAAAGGCAACTTGTTTTTACCGCGGGTATAAATAGAAGTTACGTGTCATTTTCACATTTACCACAATTAAACACTCAAGCAATCAGAGCGATTTCAGAGCGATTTGCAGTGATTTAGTGATAATCCAGTGCTAAATATTTCCAGCATTTCTGAGCAATTGTGAGTGATTTGTGGTGGCAAGTGTTTACGATCCGACGTTAGAAGTTGTTGCAGAGTGCTCATGGCGCGAGTTCTTTTCCTCACCTTTCCCCATTTTTAGGCTGGTGCCTCCTCTCCTCTTGGCTTTCCTGTTTGTGATCATGTTTTTTTTCTTTGCTTTTTTGTTTTTTGTCTTGTGTTCTTTCTGGTTTGCCGCCCGTTGGTAGGTCAGCTCTGTCAGAGGATTGTCTAGCCTATGTGCAGGTGTAGTTTAATCTGTAGATAGTGTGCGGGGTTGTAAATGTTTGTATATCTTCAGGTTCTGTAAATAGCCTCTTTGTATTTTTGTGTATATATGTAAGTTTGGTGTATATTTGTTGTATATCCTCCCAGGTTGCATGTGTATATCTGCTTTGGCTTCATTGTGTATAAGCGTATATTGTGTGTATATCCTACTTGGTTTTCTGTTGAGCTTGTTGTATGCATTCATTTATGGTTTCTAGTCATGCAAACTCGCTCTGTGCAGAAAACCATTTGGTTGAAGCTCGGCTATCGGTCAGTTTCAAACAAGCGGTTTTCTCTCTCCTCTATAAAACCAGCCTGACCCTCATTTATGTCCCATGTGCACATTTAAATCTGTCCAAGTGGCCTCCACTTTTCGCGCATTCAGACAGTTGGCTCCGCCGTCATCGCCATAACTCCTATTTATTACTCACCCACGTGGCGCCCACATGGGTCTGACGGTTTGCCTTTTTGTACACTTCTACCAACGGTCACTTCCCCAAGCTCTGGGTCTCCTGCCATCATCCATCCCGTATCCTTCTTACCAAATGTGATAAAATTCTCGGACCCGGATGGTTAATCAAATTCCTAAGTTCATGATATGTACTTGTCTATTGTCTGGAGTTTTGAATGAAAGTAACTTTTTAGGGGAAGCGAACACCACGATGGTAAGATCTTCAGACCCCAGAGTATTTATTTATTAATACATTTTGACGGTTGCCTTGCCATGCGGGTTTCCAGAGTATACTTTCAAACATGTCTGAGGCATCCGCATTTTCACCACCCGGGAGTCTAGAACTTCCATCTACAGCAAGTACTAGGGCGGAAGTAAGGTCTAAAATGGAGAAGGCCCTGGAAAAGATGCCTTTGAGCTTGAAGTATGTAAAGGACAGAGTCATCGCAAGCTCAAAGATTGAATCCAAGGTCTAGCTGATTACCGACACTAGCATCGGAACATGGCTAGAAATGCAGGCCTTGGTCAAAGTTATGTACATTCAGTGTCAGGCCAGAGATCCTTTGGCCACACAAATTGGAAACTCCAGGATTCTTAAGGCGGCTTGTTTCCCGTGCTTTGTGCAATCACCAGAGCTTATTCTCACACTTGCGGCACGCTACAATACATCTGTCCAGGTTGTTATGCTCGTAGCCTCAGAGCCAATAGGGTACCCTACTCCCATGGTGTCCCTTGACCCTGATACCTTCAAGAGGGGCTTTGGGATCCCTCAGTTTGACAAACTGGCCGTATTCACCAGGTTGGATGCCTTGACCCAATTCAAGTAGCTAGAAGAGGCAGCCCGCATATATATGAACCGCCATTGGCTATAAACTCCAAAAAGGGACCCCAAGAGGATGAAGCTGGAGATCCCCAGAACTGAATTCAAAGAAAGCATCCAAATGGGGATGATAGCCTTATGCCGGGTCTTCAGACAATAAAATGCCTGGGAGTTGTCTGGATGGATGTACTACTTCCTGCTAGGTATCAGCATAGGTGAGGAGTATTTTGACTGGGCTGCCATAATCTCCAACCATGTGGACTCCCAATTCCTCCAACTGGCCAAGAAGAAGAAGTTTTATATGACTTCTTACGTCCTCTGGGCCCTGGCACAACAACGGCCCCATACCAACAGATTACTTACAGACGACGTACTCGGGATCAGCCTGAGACAAAAGGCCCTTTGGGACCATTTCCCAGAAATACAATGGGAAGCTAGTTTCCCTAGTTTCTGTCGAGTAAATGACGCGTTCGTTTACTACCACCTGCTCACACCCACCCGGGATGTAGGATACTGCCTATCCATAGAGGCGATGAATTTGGTCCGGAGTTATGGATACTATTATATACAATTTCAGTAGCATACTTATATAAGGGTGACTGGCTTCTCCGGGGAACCCTACTTGTTGCCCAAACTTTGCGGGGACAAGATAGTCCTCCTAGAATACTGCAGGCAGATGATGGAGCTGCACGCCTTCTATGCCCTGAAGAAGGTAACTAATATTCCATTCCCAATCACTTGTGGGAATTATTTATGTAGTCTGGCCGCCGCCAAAGAAGTAGACAATGAACTAAAAAGCTATAACTTGGCGGAATTCTACTTGGCGCGGAAGCATTTTGATCCGCATGGAAAGGTCGCAGTGACGCTCCCCCGGGTATCAGAGCCCCATCAATACCACATGGAGGACTTTTGGGAAGACTGCCAGAATGACGTGGAGGTTTGAAGCTGGCACTACATCAAGATAACCGCTGGTATGATGGAAATTTTGAAACTCCAGAGATTCCCAGAGGACTTCTCGGATGCCGGCTCCATGATCGATCCCCTGTACAAGGAAAAGGGGATTGATAAGTTGGCCCTTCCACCAGTGAACTGGGATGCACAAGAAGGGCCCACAATAGAAGAGTTCACTCACCACATAGTTGAGTGAAGCCACCTTCACTTCAAAAAGGTGTGCCCCAGAAGCGTCCGACGGGCGGCCCAGCCGGTACCCAAGTTAACTCTGGGGGCCAGGACTTCCTCACAAGGAATGGATAAAGGAAAAGGGATAGACATAACTCCCACTATGCAGGAAGTCCCCATTAAAGAACAAATAAGGCAATTGGTAGCAGCTTCCCAACAAATGAGGGAGAACCTAATCACAGGGGTGGCTACCCCGGTGCTCATGACCGGACCTATTCGTCCTCCATCCTCACCTTCACTGGCAGTATTAATGGTTAAGGAAATAGGGGTAGATCCAGTGGAGCAAGCAGCAGTAAGGGATGCAGGGCCACCCTTGATTACCTAGAGAAAGAGGAGGCTTGACCCGAAGCCAAAAAAGGAGCCAGAGTTGGGGATGCCCTAGACTCCACAAGTGGAAATTCTTTCTTCCGACTCCCCGGAGCCGGAGAAGGAAGCAGAGCTTGCTGACGCCCTGGCCAACCCTCCCCCGCAGGATGAGTTTTATGGCATTTTTACAATCGATGAGTTCGGTAATCTTTAGGGGGATGTCGAGCGAATGGAGGCTGAAGTCCCAGCAGAGGAGGAAGCTGAGGAACAAGGACCAACACAAGAACATACGTAGGAGCAGGAGCAGGAAAAATAGATGGAAGGGGAGGAAGAGATAGAGCAGGAGATCGCTTCTGAGGCTCTGAAGATGCAGGATATGGGTGTGGACCAACAAAAGCAGAGTGAATAAGCGTTATCCGCTAAGGGAACCGGACCTATGGGAGCAACCGTAACCTCGGCCGTTGTGTTCCAAATGACACTCCCTAGAGAAACCTTCAGACAGGTAATAACCGTGGCACAAACACTAAATCTTGGCTCGGTACCTCCCCTATTACTGAAAGATATGTCAGAAGAAGAAGAGATCTTTGCGATAGAGGCCAAAGAAAAAGAACAATGAGAGGAGGAAACCCTCGGAACAGCTGATGAAGGTCCAGACAAAGCTGAAGATGTAGAGGATAAGGTTGAGGAAACAAACGTCACCGGGGGGAATGTTTCTGATGAAGCCTAAAATAAAGAAAAAGGGGTAGGTGAGACCCACACCACTAAGGAGGAACAACAACAGGGCACCGGGGAAGAACTGAAAGAACAGATTTTGGCAAACAAGCCACCCCTACCGCCTTAGTGGTTAGTGGAGAGCAAGAAGAGAAAGGCTCCGTCTAGCCCCAGGGCTCACCTCTCTTTAGTTGAAATGATGGCTCAGGACCAAGGCCCACCTAAGGCCAAGAAAGCCTGGATGGTTCATACTCTCCGAACCGGGTCGGGAGGAGAAACAGTTGTCATTATTGCAACACCACCACCAGACGCTGATGAGGCAATGACCAAGGCCGGAGACTATGATATCACAGAGGTATCACTAGGAAAAAGAGGAAAGCAGGGTGAAGTTGACCTGTTGAAGGAAGCCACAGTGCTATGGAGTCCCGATATGAAAAGGAGGCCCAAAGGCTCAAAATAGAAAAGGAAAAGACAAAAAACCTTGTGGGGTTGCTTATAGAATTGGCCCAAACTATTAATGTTATTCCTCCGGAGGCCTCCACATCTGATGCACCATTACCACAGAGCGACATTGACTCCCTGCGAGCAATGAAGAAGAAGGCCCAAGCGGTCGATGAGTGGGTCATTCTGCAAGTAGGAAACACCCAGCGTTTCCTAATGTCCACCCTCCCAGATCTATATATGCCATTACACATTCTGCATCAGGCAGAGACTATCCTCAACATATGGGAGGGTGACATGGAAAACTACAAGGCTTGGAAGGTAGAACTGGAGGAACTCCTCAACCTTGGGGAAGAGATGGTCTCCGAATCTGGGATTCTGGGAGAAGAATCATTTGACTTTGTGAGGACCAAACACTCCAAACTTGACCTCACATTGGAGGTACTCAAGCAACTGGTAGGGTCTCTGCATGATAAATTCAACACAGTGTAGTATTCTTCAAATGTGTACAAGGCATTTGTCGCGAAGGTCTCCGGAGCTGACCCATTCAGCACTGACACATGCACTCCAGAGGAATACATTTTAGGGAAGTTTGATGAATTGATAGAGTCCAAATATAAATCCCCGGAGGGACTGGATGGGACTCAAATGAGAGGGCTAACTCGCATGATCCTTAGTGATCATGATGCGGCAAAAATGGCTGATGAATTTAGGGATATTGTTCCAGAGCTGGGGGAATAAATTGATGCGGCTAAGTACCGGCGGTCCGGCCTTAGAGAAATTGATGAGGATGGAATCTCCCACCTTCTCCAAACCTTTAATGACAACAAGCAACAATAAAGTTTCTCTGAAGGCTGGAGAAAATTGAAGGATTTTGTATTCTTTATTCTTTCAGAACGTAAGTTCCCAGATCTTGAAATCATGGATCCCAAATTTTGTATTCTTTCAAGTGATCCGTGTCCCAATCCCCGAGGCTGACCGGTCACTTTCAGAAGTGGTTAATAAAGACTGTCAAAGGGTAGTTGGATACATCGAGGAACGTCAGACCAACAGTTGGTTTTTTGACAGATGGTCTTCTCGAGGTGCTGCTTCAGATGTACACCTGGCACATTGGAGATAGGGCACTGCATTTCTCATTTATGATGTAGCCTCTATCCCTGGGGATCTAATTTCTTCCTTCTCTTTCCTGGCTCTCTTCTCAAGGCTGATTCTTCCGCTATACCTTGTTGTTTTATTCTTCTAACACGTCAGGCCTATTCCATCTCAAGGTCTTTTGTAGGGTGGCACAGGTAGTACCAGCCCCCGGTTATTATATTTTATTGCAGCATAATGTAAAATAGGGTTAGGGTTAGGGTTAGATGAAGATGTGTATAAATAGTAAGTCCGGCTTGTTTCCAAGGGTCGGAAAAATTGATGATTTTGCAGTCCATAGTAATAGAGAAGAAATATTTTCATTCACAGGGCTCAAGGCTCATTGGTCTCTTTATGCTTTTAGTAGTTAGATGCTCCCTTGGAGCCACCATTATATCACGTACCAGTGCTTGCTGGAAGAAATATTAATGATGAAGAGATGGTTCTTGCAATGATGTTGTTGGCACCTGGTCTTTCAAGTTAATGGTATTTTGTGTTTAAATGTTCTTCATGTCTTCAGTTCTAATACTTTAAGTAGATTAACGACCTCCTTTCCCTTGCTACTGATCAAATATGAACTGACGGTTACGTATTTCTTTAGTATTTAGTATAGTATATCAGAGCACTATTGATGTATGGAATGTTTAAACATAACTATAAGTAGATGGAATATTTCTAACCCTGCAAGATCTTTTTCAGTTTATTTGCTAAGTGTAGAATGCTTGGAGAAACCTCACCTTCCTGAATCTCCAGAGAGAATGAGTTGAAGAAACCAACTATCCCCCTCAAAAACATTCACTTCTCCCAACTGAGCCCTGCACCATTGTGACCCGACACCCAGGTGCTTGGAGGCCCGGGGAATCTAACTTCCCCAGATAGCCTTTGCAGGTGGAGTTGGCTGGTACCCCCGGTACCCAGTCACAACTTATGACTATTGGTGGACCCGGACACCAAATCCCCCTCAATAGATTCCTAAAATACAACTCCCTAACTTTCATTCTAGAAAGAGCCATGGAATTCCCATGGTGGGATTGCAAGTTAGGGTTCCATCTTTCCCTAGACCCTATAAGCAAGGGTTTCCTATCTATTTACACCAAATTGATTTAAAATTTCACCAATGCTCTCCAAATTGATTCAAACCAAATTCTTTAGAAAAATAACTTATAGTATTATGAAAATCCCTTAATATTTCATCCAATCTAATCACTAGACAATCATGTAGTATGAAAAATAGAGAGATTATTTGCAAAATCAAAGTTTTATTTCATTCAGATTCCACTAAAATTCATACAGTGACAACAACTTGTCATAGATGATCAAATTGGACCTAGAAAGGCCTCTTCCAATGCCTACAACTATTTTTCAAATGGTTGTGGTTGTTGGTTGCCAAAGTGCAACTTTTCAAAAGTTGAATAGCAAATTTTAAATGGTTCTTTGACAACTTTATATTCTTTTGCACATTTTGACAATTTATGTCCTAATGCTCCAAAACATATTTTTAGGCTCTTGTACGCAATTCTAAGACACATTTTATGCTTAAACCTATATCAAAACCACCTAAATACTTTATGACAACTTTTATATACCCCATTGTCTAATAGGACACTAGGTTTATAAATCACCATAGAGCTATTAGCCTTACAAATGGGTCATTGAGTACATCATGGGTGATCCTATTAAATCCAACCATTTATTCCTTTAAATCATATCTACCAAGTGATTGTATTACATGAGGGTGCCTTGTACCATACTCCGCGGACCAGAAAAACTCAAGTCTGTTGAGTTGGAAAATCTAAGACTTTGACTGCACTTTTTTCAATGGCTTCAACAATCATCCAAGTGGTATCATCCAGGGGTTGATTCTTGCATTTGATGAAGTATTCATAGTATGTATGTCTCCTTGTTAGCTTTCTTACCCTCTTGTCAAGGAAACACTAAATCTCAGGTTTGGATTGTTTAGGTAGATCCTGCACCAAGTCTTCATTCCTCTCCTCGAATTGACCTCTGTCATAAACATCACCAACAGTACCTTTGTATGCATAAATGTCAGAAATAATAAAAATAGGAGAAAGACCAATCTCAAGAGGAAGATCATTTTTGTAGGCATTTTTGCCACACTTTGTGAGGACCTTGAATGGTCTTGTCTTCCTCATCATTAACTTAGTATACTTGACTTTTGGAAGCCTCTCCTTTTTTAGATGAATCATCACCATATCTCCCACCTAAACTTGGACAAATCTTCTCTTCTTGTCTGCCATTTTCTTATGCTTATCAGTAGTATGTGTTATCTTATACCTCACTTTCTGATGAATATATCACATTACCTCTACAAATCCTCTTCCTATGCTATTATTCCTTCAAAGTCTTTCACATGTGTCAACTCTAAAACACCTGTTAGGTGTGTACCATAAACAATTTGAAGTGGGCTTAGACCATTTCTCCTATTCACTGAGTCACTGTAAGATAATTAATATTGAGGGTGGATATAATCCCAAGTGACCTATTAATTACCTATGTTTTTCCAGTAGACGGAGGATGGTAGGCTGAGGAGAAAGACAAACTTGTGCCCAGTCTCTTCCAAAGAGTTCTCCGAAGGTGTCCAATGAACGTGGTATCTTTGTTTTAAATGATAAAAAAAAAGGTAAACCATAAAGTCTTACTACCTACTTGAAGAAAATACATGCAATATGGGACGCATCATGGGTAGTTTAAAAAGGTAGGAAGTGGGCCATCTTGGAGAATCTGTCCACCACAACATATTTACTATCATGACCCAGTTTTTTCATTGGGAGTCCTAGGAAAAATTCCATGCTAAATGAATCCCATGGTTTAATTGGAATTGGTAGATGAGTACACAACCCTACATTTGAACTAATCCATTTAGTCTTCTAACAAAATCCACTCTTCAACAAACTTTCTGATGTTTTTCTGCATCCTTGGCGAGAAATAGAACCTCCTAACAAGTTCAAGTGTTTTATCAATCCCACAATGTCCCAATAGACTCCCACAATTCTTTTCCTTTACAATGTTTTCCCTCATTGAACATCTAGGGATGCAAATTTTGCTCCTTTAGAATAGTAAACCCTCTTGCAAACTAAAATCAGAGAATTCCATATGATATATATCCCCTATTTCCATGCATACTTGATGGGCTTCTTTGAAGTCTTTATCCTCTTGGTACATGTCCTTCATTGAATTGATCCCAATTCTTTCCAATTGAATTTAATTCACTGTCAAATTCCTCCTACGAAAAGCATCAGCCACCTTATTGGCTACCCCTTTCTTGTGGTTAATGGTGAAAGTGAAATCTTGTAGATACTCCATCCACTTCATGTATTTGTGGCTCAACTTTTCTTTCCTATTTAGAAAGCTCAGAGCATGATTGTGAATGTAGAATAAAAATTCCTTGGGTAGTAAGTAATGATTCCATTTTCTCAGAGACTGAATCATGACATACATTTTTGAATTATATATTGAGTACTTTTGTTTTTCTTCATTCAATGTTTCACTAAAAAAGGCCACACGCCTTCCCTTTTGACTAAAAACTCCTCCTATATCCCTATTTCTTGCATCACATTAAATTGTGAAGACCTTATAGAAATTTGTCAATACTAATACGGGTTGATCTTCTATCCTCTTCTTCAAATAATCAAAAAACTTATCTTCATCACTAGCCCAAACAAATTGACATTTTCTACCCCCTTTTATAGTTTCAATCATGGGTGCACATACACCACCATAAATATTTATAAAATTCCTATAAAAACTTTCAAGACCGTGAAAACATTTTATCCCACTTGCATTTCTTGGTGTTGGCCAATCAAGGATTGATTCCACCTTTCAGGGATCCATCTTTAGACTACCCTTAGAGATCACAAAGCCAAGAAATATCAACTCTTCCTGCAAGAAGATACACTTCTCCAAATTTATATTTAACTGCCCTTCATTTAACCTTTTGAGCACCATATATAAATGTATTAGATGTTTGCCTTAATCCTTGCTAAAGATTAGTATATCATCTAAATATACTACTAAAAGATTCATGAAAGGTTTTAGGACTTCATTCATGAGCCTCATAAATGTGCTAGGTGCATTAGAAAGGCCAAATGGCATAACCAACTACTCATAGAGGCCTTTGTTTGTTTTGAAAGCTATTTTCCACTCATCTCCCTCTCTTATCCTACTTTGGTGGTAACCACTCTTCAAATCCACCTTAGAATAGCACTTTGATCCTCCTAGACAGTCCATCAAATCTTCTATCTCATGCATGGGAAAACTATATCTAATGGTGATATTGTTTATGCATCTAGATTCTATACACAATCTCCATGTCCCTTACTTATTTGGAGACAAAACGTCAGGGACTGCACAAGGACGTATACTCTTTCTTATGAATGCTTTGTCTAACAACTTTTGTATTTGTCTTGAAATTTCCTTATTCCTATCTAGATTCATTTTGTAGGCTTCTTTGTTGGGAAATATAGACCCAGATATAAGTTCTATGCAATGGCTAACATCTCGGTGGGGTGGCAATGTCTCTAGTATGCTTCCTACAACTACTCCCTTGTATCTTTCCAAGAAATATATTTTACCTCTTTGGGACCTACACTCATTTCTTGTATCTTGTTCTCATTCTTTTTCTTCACCACCTCCTTGGGCATCATTGCTAGGGACAAGCATGGGGTATCCTTCTCTTTGAGGGTCTTCATGAATTCCTTTTCATCTACTAACATGACACTTTCCTTATGTGTTTATCCTTTCCACCATCAGGGAGTAGAGTCATAGAGTAACTCACACTATCCTTGGTCACGGAATAGACATTTTTCTTACCATCATGTTGTGCACTCACATCATACTACTAGGGCCTTTCTAGAAGCAAGTGACAAGCATCCATCTCAGTCACATCACAAAGCATTCTATCCCTATATTCACCAATTTGGAATTCTACCCAAACTTGTTCATTTATTAGGGTTTGTTGTTCTTTAATCAATTAGGAGAATTTGTAGGGGTAAGGGTGATTAACCTTCTTTAAACAAGGCATATTAACCATTTTTATTGATGTAAATTTATTAGTTGACCTTGAATCTAAAATAACTTTACATGCTTTTCCACCTATCTTGCATGTAGTCTTGAATAGAGATTTTATCTGTGGGGGATCCTTTGTAATTGTCACCTTCAAGAGGGTCCTATTGAATATTAGGTACTCCCATTGCTCTCAATTTGTAGGTCTTGAGTTTGATTGTATGCTCTGATTGTCTTCCTCCTGGGCCAAATGGATTCTTCTTTCTCTCCTTGATTGTTTGTCCCTGGCTTCTCAGGACATCTAAAAGATTGTTAGCGAACTTGATTGCATGTGAAACATTTGCGAGTGAATACATTTGATCCTCTAACCCCAAATATTACTCTATTATTGAAATTTATTCCTTTTAAACTTCCTCTGTAGTTTGATTCTCCTTCTTGGTCCTAGTTACTTGATTCTCCTTATGGCCTAGGAGATGCTCCCCTTCCACAAAATCTACCTCTTCCTCTATTCGGGTGGTCTCCCTTTCTCTTTTATTTTTCTTCAATCGTTAATGTCATTTGAAAACCACTTATGAATTATCTCAGGATTGAAGAGAGTGAGTTTATCTTGAATATTTTAATTGAGACCATTCAGATACCTTGCCAACTTCTGCTTCTCATTTTCAGGTACACTTTCCCTAAGGGTCATCCTATTAAACTCCTCCGTGTATGCACCTACATCCAATTATTTTTGTCCCAAGTTTTATAAATTTGTATGCGTCACCACTTAATAATCTTCTGGCACAAATTGTTTCTTCACTTCTACAACCACCCTCTTCCATGAAAAGATAGGATTGTTTCCTTCTTCCACTCTCTCAGTTTGCAGAAAGTTACACCAACTAAAGGCAGGGCCCTTAATCCTCGATTTGTAATACTTTGCCTTTTGATTCTCTGCCACATCATCACAGTCAAAGTTATTCTCCAATTCTTCTAGCCAAAACATAACTTCCTCAGGGTTCATCTTTTGTGCAGAGCACCTCCCATTTTGGCTTGAAGATTAATTAGATGGTGTTTAGCATTGTTTAGGGGTCTTTGATGTGTTTTGTAATAATATACACAAGTTTTGGATGCAATCTTGTTCATTTATGTTTGTAAGAGAACAAGTTGCTCCTAGGTTCAAGATGTTGCCAATGTAAGGAAACTCAGGTGTGGAAACAACTTCCTACACTAATCTCTATAGGAAAGTATTGTGCAAATTTTTTTAAATCCTTACAATTTCAGATTCGTTAAATACGTTAACAATGATATTGTAGCCACATACCATGCATACAGAAAATAGAGAATGACACAATGATTTACCCTGGGGAAAACCTTTCGGTAAAAAACCCCAGCACTCCAAAACCTACACAATGTATTATTTTCAACACAACAGTTACAACACACTTGCAATGCAAGTTCTTTTAGGAGACAATCGACACTCTAAGACAAATCTAGTAGCACCAGATCATACCAACAATACACTCTTTTTGTGTCCTTTCCTGTAACCCTATAAAATACTTATATCACTCGCTTTCCTTTTTAGGGCAACTTCCAAGGATAGCTGTATTAGGGTTTTACCATTCTCTGAGAAAATAGGAATCCTAAACCCCACGATTGTGGAAGTGTAAAGTACTCAACTTTATCAGTTGCCACATGTCTTGCATGTCTTCACCTGTCATTGAAATCTCCTAGAACTAGCTCTTACGTGTCATAGGAATCCATCATAACCATTTCAGCCATGATCTCCTTACACACAACTCAAGATGCCGACACATCAAGTGGAGTGACATATCAACATGCCTAATAGACATGTACACTAACACTTAATTACATTATTTGCAAGAAAATACATTTTACAAAACAAATAATGAGAATAGGAATTATCCAAGGTTGAGACACCTTATTCCTAACATTCTCCCACTTGTCGAACAACTTGTAAGAGCAATAGGAACATAACAGGAACTAACTGCTATAGGCCAAAAGGCCCATAGACTCCGAACACCATCTAAACTTTGCAGTGCCCACTGGTTTTGTTAATGCATGTGCAACATTCTTCAGAGTATCTACCTTCTCCAAATTTACCTTTCCATCTTCCACCATATCTCTCACAAAGTGAAACTGCACATCAATGTGCTTCGTTCTGGCATGGAAAGTTGGATTCTTTGTAAGGCAAATAGCGCTCTGACTGTCACACCAAATAGTAATCTATTAGGCATCAACACCAGCATCAGAACACAATCTCCTAAGCCAAATGGCTTAATTACAAGAATGAGTGGCAGCCATGTACTCAGCTTCTGTAGTGGACAAAGCAACCACAGGTTGTCGCTTACTCATCCAATTGATGGCACCACCAAACATAGTGAACACATAAGCACTGGTGGGTCTCCTGCTGTTAATATCACCTGCCCAATCTTAATCAACAAACCCATGAATACAAACTGAATGTGGAGATCCAGAAGAGTTACCATGGTAACATATGGAGTAATATGATGTACCCCTCAAATATCTAAATACTCACTTAACTGCATCCCAATGTACCCATCTAGGGTTAGCCATAAACTGTCTCAGGACTCCCACTGCTTGGTAAATGTCTGGTCTAGTATAGACCATAGCATACATAAGACTGCCAACTGCACTAGCATAAGGTACTCTACTTATGTCCTCCACCTCACTAGGAGATTTTGGGCAATCATCTACAGATAACTTTGTTCCCACTGAAATAGGAACATATAGTGGTCTACAATCTGCCATGCTGAACCTGTCCAACACAGACTTTACATACTTACTCTGACTCAACCAATGCTTTATGTTAGACCTATCTCTATTGATTTCCATACCCAAGATGTACCTTGCTTCCCCAAGATCTTTCATCTCAAACTATGCTGACAACTAAGATTTAAAATCAGAAATCATACCCTTACCCTTCCCAAATAGCAACATATAATGTAACAATAAGAAGGCGATCATTTTCAACTCTGAAATAAACACAATGATCTGATTTTGATCTTACAAATCCAATTGACAACACAAAGGCATCAAACTTAAGGTACCACATCCTAGGAGATTTCTTCAAACCATATAGAGATTTCTTTAATCTGCAAACTAAGGATTCTTTACCTTTAACAATGTAGTGCTCAGGNTGTGACATATAAATCTCTTCCTCCAAATCACCATGAAGGAAAGTTGTCTTCACATCCATCTATTCTATCTCTAAATCATATGATGCAGCAAGAGATAATAGAAATCTAATGGATGTCAACTTTGCAACAGGGGAAAATATTTCACCATAATCTATTCCCTCTACCTGTGAATACCCCTTTGCAACCAATCTAGCTTTGTACCTTTCAACACTGCCATCTGCACAAAATTTCTTCCTCAACACCCATTTACAGCCAATAGATTTTCTCTCTGTAGGCAAATGTGCAAGGTCCCATGTTTTTTTTTCTTCTAATGAAGCCATCTCATAGTCCATAGCCTCAATCCAGGAACCTGCATCTTCCATGCTCAAAGCCTCTTTCACAGATCTAGGCTCATCAGTGTTAGTAATCAAAGAAAAAGCACAATTGGAATCTAACATAGAATAACCAAACCTTTCTGGTTTCTTTCTTTCTCTTGTGGATCTCCTCAAGGGTTGAGGTTGGGGTTTTTCTTCCTCTTCTTCCGAACTATCAGAGCTTCTAGAGCTCTCCTCATCATTAGACCCAACATGGTCTCTCTGTTCAGTCTTCTCAGGGGTAGGAGGAAACTGAACAACATCTTTTTTCTTTTCTTTTTCATCTGGTTGCAGCACAACAGGAGAAGATGTTAGCTCTCTAAAAATAACATTTCTACTATGCAACACCTTACTAGTCACAGGATCCCAAAGCTTGTATCCTTTCACACCAACACTGTATCTGATGAAAATACATTTGACAGCTTTTTTTTCCAACTTAGATCTTTTCTCCTTTGGAATATGTGCATAAGCTTCACAACCAAAAACATGAAGATGTCTAATTGAAGGCTTCTTACTAGACCACACCTCCATGGGTGTCTTACCAACAAGAGTTGATGTAGGAGATCTGTTAACCAGATAGCAGGCAGTGGCCATAGCTTCATCCCAAAACCTTTGTTCTAAACCGGCTCCACTAAGCATACTCCTAGCCTTCTCCATCAGTGTCCTGTTCATTCTCTCTGCAACTCCATTTTGCTGCGGGGTGTAAGGAGTTGTCTTATGTCTCTTGATTCCTTGTTCTTTATAGAACTGTTCAAACTCTATGGAAAAAAACTCACCACCATTATCAGTTCTCACACACTTGATTCTTTTACCAGTCTGATTCTCTACGAGAGCCTTAAATTCCTTGAACTGACTGAAAACCTGTGTCTTACTATTCAGGAAATATATCCAAGTCCTTCTACTATAATCATCTATAAAAGATACAAAATATACAGAACTAGAGATAGAAGGAACTTTTACAGGACCAAATACATCAGAATGAATAAGACCCAAAATACCAGAAGACTTGTGAGAACTGGAGTAGAACTGAACACGATTTTTCTTACCATAAACACAGTGTTCACAGAAATCAAATTTGAGATTACAATCATTTAGGCCCTCGACGAGATTTCTAGTTTTCAAGATCCTAAGACCCTTCTCACCAATGTGGCCAAATCTCATATGCCACAACATTGTCTTTTCTATAGGAAGCTTGGCTTCCAAAGTGTTTTCACCCTTAGGTACACTTACTGCACTGCCCTCGAAACCCATTGCCACATTCTTCTTTACTACTCGTTCAGATGGTGGGGATGAACTGATAGCCGCTCTCTTCTTTGAAACAAAAGAACTATTGCACTGAGAAATGCATGCATCAAGCTAAAACAAAGTACCTCTCCTATTACATTTAGCGAGGACCATAGAACCTCTCATCGTCTTGCATCCATCTTTCGAAAAGATAACTTGCACACCTACATCATTCAGCATACTTACAGATAATAGGTTTTGTGCCAAACCTAGTGTTACTAAAATTCTACATATGCTGGATTTATAGTCTTAAACAGTAACGTTGCATAAGAATTCATACAAGCTGTTCATTTCTTATTCATTTATATCTAGCTCACGTCTTGCCAAAATCATGTTTTATACTGAGCAAAAGGAAAAGACATAATGTTCATTGTATTGATCATTACTTATATGTACAATTTTCAATTTTTACATCTGATCAAATGAATTGAAATGCTGAAAGAAAAGTCTCTCACACAAGACTGTGAGAGTAGCCTTCACTACAAATGCTATTTCCTATCTAATACAAGTGAAGCAATAAAGAAATGAGATGAATTAGCACAAGGCCATAAGGAGCCAGTCATTGCCTGGTTATGACTGGCTGTTGTGTGTTTGCATTCGGGTGGTTTGACAATGACTCCAGCTTTATAAAGTCCAGGATCCTGCATGATGGAGGGGAAAAATAGGTTAGATCATTTCGATCTAAGCAATGCCAGCTCACCTCACCTCAAATGCAAAGAACATTTCATTTATGTTATGTCAGTTTTAGAATCAAATGTACTTGAAAAGGTATGAATGAATCAGATTTCAGGAAAGTGATCGCTGATAATGCAAAAGGATAAGTGCAGATTTAAACAACAACAGTTCAATCTAAGCAGAGCATGGAAGGAATACTGTTGTACACAGTTAATTTTTTCAGCAGAGATTTTTTTTTTTTTTTTAGATATGCACTGGGACTTTATCCAAGATGAAAGTTCACAGCAGTCCCAGATCTAAACTAAAGGTGAACTTAGTTCATGCAAGATGTTTTTTCTTTTATGTTTCCTGGTGTATAATAAAAAGAAAGAGCCAGTTTCAAACTCTCAGGTGGGAGAAGAAAAATCTGTGTGAAACCGCGATTGTAACACTGCAGAAAACAACTGAGTAACCGGAATGTTGCCAGGTAAATGA
>MU225776.1:3019592-3056659 GCA_018584345.1 Thuja plicata | reverse complement strand
TTTTGCAAGCCTATATAAAGATGAAGTGCTTATTAATGTTTCTAGTGTACGAGTTCAGAGAAAGTTGTCTTGAGGTCTCCTACTCAAGTCTGGTGTATCACCTCTTAGAAGTTAGTTTAAGCTTCCCCGCACTCTTTCTAGCTCTTTTCCCAGCAAAGAAGTAGTTTTAGTGAGCTCGATAGGTGATTAATCATAGAGGAGCCGACCTAGAACCTGGAGGTTCAGCCAAAAATAGGTTACCCACAACCTTTGGTTGTTGTAATGTTAGCCTAAAATGTCAAGTTTTCTGTAACTTGATAAGGGTGCTTCTTTAGAAGTTAACACCTAGAATGTGCATAACTCTGTTGATTTTCTTTACTCGTCCATCAAGAAATCTGATAGTGACCCTTCCACATCCAACTATCTTTAGGTGATAATCATCACCCAAGTACACCTTTCCACCATCAAACTCTTCATATTTTGAGAACCAGTTTCGATGAGAGGTCATGTGAAAACAAGCACCCGAGTCTACTAACCACACATCATCGGATGCATGGGCTGCCAAAGCTGCAATAAAAGCATCTCCATCTTCTTGAGATTTTTCAGAAGCTGAATCTAAGCCTTTCTTCTTCTTCTTCAGTTTTTTACAGTCCCTCCGGAAGTGCCCAGATTTATCACAGTTCCAACATTTCCCTTTGGACTTTCCAAGAGTCCTAGAACTCCCATGGGATTTGGATCTGCCCTTTTTTGACTTATTGTCATTCTGCTTTCCTTTGTTGTTGGATCTCCCACGAATAGCAAGGGCTTCCTTAGACCAATCCAGAGTCTTTCTTCACATCTCCTCAGATAGCAGCGAAGACACCACATCATCCATACAAAATGTGACTATAGTACTTCCGAGAGCCATCACAAGATGGTCCCACGAATCCAGCAAGGAACAAAGCAGGGTCATACATCGATCCTCCTTGATTTTGGCACCGGATGATGCCAACTGTGCAATCAATAAATTGAATGCGTTGAGATGATCAGTTATGGATCCACCTTCCTCCATTCTTAAAGAATACAACTTCTTTCTCATGAACAACTTATTCACCAGAGATTTGGCCTGATACATAGACCCAAGCCGGGTCCATAAAGAATTTGCAGTAGTCTCGTCAAGAACATTCAGAAGAACGACATCTGCTAGACAGAGTCTGATGAGACCCTTATCCTTCCAATCCTTGATCTCCCAATCCGCTTGAGATATCGCTGCAGGTCTCACATCAAGTGAAGTAGCCTCCCATAGATCGCGGTCTTCAAGAATGTCTTCCATCTTGAGTTTCCACAACTTGAAATTAGTGCCATTAAATTTATCCACCTCCATTCTACTGTATGAGGAACTTGCCATCTCAATCTGCAAATAAGATTCAGAATGCTCTACATAAAATAATTTCACTCAACTTGAGATTAGCTCAAAAAACCCTACCCAACAACTAGGATAAAAAGTTGATCAGGCTCTGATACGACTTGTAAGGAAACTCAGGTGCGGAAACAGCTTCCTACACTAATCTCTATAGGAAAGTATTGTGCAAATTCTTTTAAATCCTTACAATTTCAGATTCGTTAACTACTTTAACAATGATATCGCAGCCACATACCATGCATACAGAAAATAGAGAATGACACAATGATTTAACCTGGGGAAAACCTTTTGGTAAAAAACCCCAGCACTCCAAAACCTACAAAATGTATTATTTTTGACACAATGGTTACAACACACTTGCAATGCAAGTTCTTTCAGGAGACAATCGACACTCTAAGACAAATCCAGTAACACCAGATCATACCAACAATACACTCTTTTTGTGTCCTTTCCTGTAACCCTAAAAAACACTGATATCATGCGCTTTCCATTTTATGGAAACTTCCAAGGATAGTCATATTAGGGTTTTACCATTCTCCCGAACCCCACAATTGTGGAAGAGTGTAAAGCACTCAACTTTATTAGTTGCCACATGTCTTGCATGTCTTCACCTATCATTGAAATCTCCTAGAACTAGCTCTTACATGTCATAGGAATCTATCATAACCGTTCCAGCCATGATCTCCTTACACACAATTCAAGATGCTGACACATCAAGTGGGGTGACACATTAACATGCCAAATAGACATGTACAGTCACACTTAATTACATTTTTTGCAAGAAAATACATTTTACATAACAAATAATAAGAATAGGAATTATCCAAGGTTGAGACACCTTATTCCTAACAGTCAAAATGGTATAAAAGTTGTAAAAGGTGTTAATTTTGAGAAACTAGGGGACATGGTATCCTCTACGATCCTTAGTGTCCTAACTAGGGTCCTAGGATGGTTCAAGAAGCATCGAGTTGACCAAAAATCTCAAAAAGCAAGAAATGCTCAAAAGCTGCTGAAGCAAATTTTTGCAACTTTTGCAAGAAGTTGAAGATGAAGGATTGAATGGTTGTAACCACCCAAGATTAGGTATTTGAGCATGGGATGAAGAATTTTTGAGGTTAATGAAGTTTTAGTTGCAGACCACACGTGTGAGCAAATTGTACGAGTGAAATTCTGACTTTTCCTTGCAATTACAGTGTTTCTGCAACTTTGTACGGTTGTGTACAGATTGGATGTTACAATCAGACTCTATGGGAGTGTAGATATTTGTTTTATCTTTCTTTTTCATATTCAAGTTTGATTTCAAGTTTAGGGATTGTAGAGTTACACTTGGTTTTAGGTGTTTGTGTCTGCAATATCCATTTGCAGAGTTACTGAAACAAAAATGGCTCTAATCTAAGCATCCACCGTGGAAAATGAATGAAACCTTGTGGAATGATAGGTTAGGTTCTTCACATAATGTTTTTGTTTTCCTTTTTGTTCTTGCAACTGAACTCCTAGGTTTGGAGTGATGCCTTATGCTGACTGCTTGGAGTAGGTAAGCTAGGACAGGGTGAAGATCTAGTTGAAACACAATACCCATGATCTGGTACGAACATCTTAGTGGCGTGTGTGGAAGCCCTAGTGTGTCCCCTTGAAGGATCAAATGGTTTTGGGAGTTCGTATGAAGTTTGAGAACTAATTGAATGCAATTTGAAGTGACTGGTCCATAGGCCTAAAATATAGGCTAGAAACTAGGGCTTGATATAAATTAGGGTTGTGGGTGTTTTGAAGGCTTGTAGCTTTGTATTCTTGAAGGGCTAGGGGATAGTTTTCAGAATCATATACTCTTCTATGGGGTTGTATGGAATAGTTTGCATCATTTAACTAAAAATAGTGAAAATAGACCTAATGCAATTAGGCCTAATTAGGCCTACTAGAGGGTAGCGATAGCAAATTGATTGCTAAGGTAGCCAGAAGTGCTTGAAAAATCTCAAATGTACATCTAAGGTATCAAGAACATAGGTAAGGGCTTGAGGTTAGATTGGAGAAGATCCTAGGTGAGGGTTTAGGGTTCTAGAGGGATATCTAGTGAAAAAACTAGGTAAATAGAGGACTAGTTGGACTATTCGGAGTTAATTATGCATTGTCTCTTCATCATCTCAACTATACCTAGGAGGCAAGTTGAAATCAGGGCATAGGAGGCCAATCTTGGTGAAGGAGACATAGGTGGTTGAAACCATTGGATGGTTTAAGGAAGTTGATTTAAAATCTGGAGAAGGGAAAACACTAGAACTCTTGACCCTCTATACCAGAGTGGTATCAGAGCCAGAACTCAGTAAGTTTGGAGTATGTCTAAAGGGGAGGAGAGACAAGAGGTTGACAACATGCCACCCAAGGCAATGAGAAAGGATTCCATAGTGGAGTTGGTCCAAGATCTATTGGCAAAGGCCAATCTGACAGAATCAAAGAGTAAGAGGAGAGCCACTAAATGGGGTGATGAAAGTGAGGAAGAGGATGAAAGCTAGACAGGAGAGACAGCTGGAAAAGGAAAAGAAGTGGATATGGATAAGGACCAAAAAGTGTTATTGTATGCCTTTAAATACATCAATAAAGATAGTATGGAACACATTTATTACTATAGTTGCAATTTGAATGGAGAAGAGTTTTTAGATTGGTTAGAGGCCATAGATAACCAGTTTGATTACAAGGAAGTGGAAGAGGAGAAGAGAGTCAGTTATGCCAAGGGTAGACTCAAGGGATCAACATTGGTTTGGTGGAATATGATGCAAGATGACGGTGTATCAACAGGGAAGAAGAAAATAGTCTTTGGGATAGGATGAAAATTAGATTGAGGGCACGATTCCTACCCACTGATTATGAGATATAAATGTATCAGAAGTTACAGAACCTAAGGCAAAAAGAGCTGACAATAAGTGCCTATAATGAGGAATTCAATAAATTGAGCCTAAGAGCAATTAGACAGGAAGAAGTAGAAACGGTAGCAAGGTATCTCAATAGATTGAGGCAAGGAATCCAAGATGAGATTAGTATGATGGCCACTGACAGTATGCATAGATGCTTTCAATTAGCCTTGAGAGTAGAGGAGAAGGCTAGAAGGAGGAATGATTTCCAACAAAGAGGTAGAGGAAATATAGGATTCAGAGGCAGGGGCAACTTTGGAAGAGGTCAAAGCCCAAGTAGCCTAGAAGAGACTCAGTCTACAGAGAACAATAGAGGCAACTAGTACAAAGGTTCATTTAAGAGGGGAAGCTATAGAGGAAGATCCCCCCCAAGGGGTAGGTTTCAGGCACAAGGAAATACTAACTCTATCTTAAGTGGCAAATGGTACAATTGCAACCAAGTGGGTCATACTATGGGCAGATGTCCTGAAAAAGCTACCACCTCATCCATAGGAGAAAGAAGAATTCAATTAGTGCAAGAAGAGGACACACAAAGTGTGACCTCACCAATATCCAAGGCAGAGCCAATATTGGATGGAAAAAATATGATGTTGAGAAGGACATTGTTAAAGGTTCCTAGTGTTGTAGAGCCACCTCAAAGGAAGAGCTTATTTAAAACTACTTGTAGGTCACATGGGAAGATCTATAAACTATAATGTTATAGTGGACTCTGGTTCTAAAGAGAACATAGTGCAACAAAGATGGTGGAAAAACTGAAGCTTAGAAGTATACCCCACACTACCCACTGCAAAGTTTCATGGTTAAACAAGGGTCAACAGATAGTGGCAGATGAACAAACTTTGGTGGAGTTTGAAATAGGAGAGTACAAAGACAAAGTGTTATGTGACATATTGCCTATAAATGCATGTCATCTCCTTCTAGGATTTCCATGGCAATATGATGTAAATGCCATTCATGATGGGGAAAATAATAACTATGTAATCACTAAGCAAGGTAAGAAGTATCAAATGGATCCTTTGACAGAACGTAATGAAGAGAAGCATGTGGGGACTAGTGTGATGCTCTTGACTGTAAAGGAGTTCCTTAAAGTCATGAAGAAGGAAAGAGGGGTTTGTTATCCAGTGATAGTGAAGCCAAAAGAAGAAACAAAGGAGAAAGTCATCATGCCACAAGAAGTACAACAACTGTTGGAGAAATACCATGAGATTGTGGAGAATGGATTTCCTAGCGCTTTTCCACCTAACAAGGCAGCATATAAAATGACTCCAAGTCATAATGTTGAGATTGCTGAATAGATACAAGATTTGGTAGAGAAAGGGCTTATAAGGAAGAGTTTAAGTCATTGTGCTGGCCAAATGTCGTTGAACCTAAGAAGGATGGAAAATGGAGGATATGTACTAACTCCAGGGCTATTAACAAGATTACAAGTAGATACATATTTCTCGTGCCTCAGATTGATGATTTGTTGGAAAATTTGGGGGGTTCTTGCCATTTCTCCAAGGTGGATTTGAAATCAAGGTACAATCAAATCAGAGTTAGGCCTGATGATGAGTGGAAGACAACCTTCAAGACAAATGAAGGGCTGAATGAGTGGCTTGTAATGCCCTTTGGCTTGTCAAATGCACCTAGCACATTCATGAGGCTCATGAATGAAGTGCTAGAAGACTTAATAGGTAAATTTGTAATTGTTTATCTAGACGGAATTTTGATCTTTTGCAGGTCTAAGGAGGAGCACATGAAGAACTTGGAAATGGTTTTGAGGAGGATACACCAAGAGAAATTTATGATCAATCAAGAAAAATATGAGTTTTTGAAAACTGAATTAGTATACTTTGGCTTTGTTGTTTCTAATGGATGCATGAAGATGGATCTTGATAAGGTTAAGTCTATATTGGAATGGCCAACACCTAGATCCATTGGAGATGTTAGAGATTTTCATGGAATAACATCTTATTATAGGAAGTTTGTGAGAAACTTTAGCCATGTATGTGCATCAATACTAAACACTATAAAAGGAGGAATCAAATGTTAGTTCAAGTGGACAGAAGCATAAGATGAAGGCTTTGAAATGTTGAAGAAAAAGATATCTGAACTACCTACTCTTAGGTTTGATAACTTCAATCAGCTATTTGTGGTGGACTGTGATGCTAGAAAACTGGCCATTGGGGGAGTGTTGAGTCAAGAGGGGCATCATGTAGCATTCTTCTTAGAGAAGTTGAATGAAGCCAAGAAAAAGTACTCCACCTATGATTTGGAGGTTGGTGTAGGGCACCTCCTGAAGTTCTTATTTTCTTTCTTTATGTTTTTATAAGGTGAATAGTTGTGATCACCCTTGATTGGGTATATGATGTAAGCTGAAGGACCCTAAGGTGAGTTATAAACCTACTGGTTTCTTCAACCATGGTTAGACCAAGTTAGTTTAATGTTTTTGTGTTTGGTTAGAAGTTGTGTTTTATGGCCTTAGGTAGGTGTTGGTTGTATTCCCGGTTTTGTTGCTTTGCCCTAATTTTTTGTTGTCATCGTGCTAATTTCTATCCCAAATCAGAAAGTATGTCCTATTTTTGAAATATGTTTGTGAAAATTCTGGGCCTTTAGGTCAAAATCCACATGAATAGTGCAAAAAACCAAAACCGTAAGCTCTTTTCCAAGTAAAATGCAAAAAATCCCTAAAATATCAATCAGGTTTCTGTTATTGCATTACCTTTTGAAAAAACTTAAGTCATGTGCCTTTTTCAATGGTCGCCTAGTCACTTGATCCTAGAAGCATATTCCATTTTGTTATGAGACTTGGTGATTAACTATAGTTGGGATTTCTCTTAAAGAAACATAATATTCCTTATTTGTTATGAGACTTTGCGAAACGCTTCAGTCGCAAAGTCTCCCAATACAGAAACACATCATCAGGCAACATCTAAGCAAGCAGTTAAGTCACAGTGTCGCACAAAGAATCCAGTAGTTAGTGATTTTTTATGAACTTAGCGATTGCTTTAGTCGCGGGGTCTCTAGATTAAAACACAATTAAGTGACATGTTAAAAGCTGATGTTGCGTAGTCTCCAAGTAAAATGACAGTTAAGTAAAAGATGCCGAGACTTCACGACAAACCGCAAGGTGTTTAGAATATATGGCAGTTGGGTGGTCGCTGATTAAAAATGCTAAGTTAGTGTTTCTTCAGCAATTTGGAGACAAACAGTTAAAACGAGACACGTGTCCACAATGAGTAGAACAAAGGCTAGTCGCGTGGTCTCCTAAAAGGAAAAAGTCATTTGGCGATTAAGAGACTAAAAGGTATAAAGTTATATATTGTCGCGTAGTCTCCAAATGCTTTAAGGCTTTTAAAATATACTCAGCGACTTAGCGGAGCCGTCAGATGTAAAAATGTCAAAGGATCAACGGTAGTCACTAAGTCTCCATCAAATTTGCATAAAAGTAAAAAGCACTCACGACAATGACATAACTTTTAGTCGCATAGTCTCTGAATTAAAATCAAAAGGTAAAGGTTGTCGGGTAGTCTCTGAAAGAAATATCAAATACCATTTTTAATCAACGATTGGGTGAATAAGGTTAGTCGTGGGGTCTCGTAAAGAGAAATAAACATTCAGAGACTTAGCGATAATAGTTTAAGGTAAAGATAACCTTTAGTCGCAGGGTCTCCGAATAAACTTTGGGTTAAGCATCTCATCTAGCAACTTTGATTCATTCAGTCGTGTGAATGCCAGAAGTTACCCATGGTTAGTCATGTAAAGGAAATCACACAGTCGCTAGATCTGTAGAACAATTGAGGGTTAAGAAATTGGATTAGTGACAAGGATATACTACACATTCGCGTGGTCGCTGAATATGAGAAATCATAAAAGGTGGCAGTTGCTGACATGACCACCTAGAAGATTCAGCGTCCAATGAAAATCTAGAAAATTAATTATTGTATGAAAAAGGTAGCTGGGATGTCTGATGGAGAACCAATCATATGAAGACATGTCATCCTGTTCAAATTTTTTAAGGGTTTTTCTGAAAGTGCACTCATATGATTTTGATTTCCTGCCACATTCATGAACTACAGCTAGGATTTCAATTAATTTCGTAGCATGTTAACTTGAAATAAAAATTGATTGTCTTTGTAATGATGAGCTATGTACTTGGGAGAATTACCATAAAGAGTTGATCGCAGGTTCATTTTCACTTATAATACATCCAGAAGTGTAGAGCGAAGAAGTGCTAGATATTTTGTGTTTAGAAGGCAAAAATTGATCAGTTGCAGGGTAATTCTCTGGTTGTCAAGCTCCTGAATTGTTAAGCAGTGAAAAGAGAAGAGCAGGGAGTTCTGAGAGGAGATTTGTTTCAATATCGGTAAAAAGAGAAAATTAAAATAGGGAAAGATGAGTAAGGTCGTTAGTGTTGCTTCAACCAGTGGAAGAAGTGATGAAATAGACGATGATGCAAAAGGGAAGAATATTTTTTCTGATGAATTCCTGAAGCTGTTGCCAGGGTCCACACAGAATAAGAGGGCAAATGCAATTTTTTTGGCAGATGACTACTGGGAGATCAGAGATGCTTGCACTCCAAGATCTATAGGTTTTTCTCTATACAATTATTTTTATAATAAATCTGATAAGGCCATCCCAATGTCAAACCCTTGGACTAGTGGTCTTGCTAGGTTAATTGTCCCTGATATCTATGTAGACGTAGACTTATTTCTAGGTCTAGGTAGCCATTATGATGCTTTATCTAAGACAATCAAGAAAAATTATGGTACTGCCCTATTAATTTTGAATAGGAATTCATTCATGCAAGCCTTTGGCTTATACTGTACCATGTCCACTAAGATAAATATTACTAGGCAAGAGGAGAGGTATAGGTTACAATCTGGTGCTGCTAGGAACCAATTGCAGAAGCATATGCTTAAAGAGATTAGGAATCATATTACTCCTATACTTGGGACTGCACTGTACTGCTTTAAAGAATTACATTTCTATATTAAGTATATTGCCTATGCTTTATGTAGAGTGTTAGGGATAGATGGAGGAGCAGAGAAAATAAATGCTAGAATTTTGATGATGGTTCTAGACTTGCAAGATGTGCATTCTAGCACCAACTATGACTACATACAGTACATTATGGATAAAATGCATGAGGGATTCGTAGTTGTGTAGAAGAAGATGAAGGATCCTAAAGAAAAAGAATCTAGGTTCTTTCATTATTCTATCCTGGTGCATTTGTTATTCCTTTTTAACTTTGGGATTATGAATGTGAACAACTTGAATACTTAGAGGATTTTCCAGGACCGGCCTAATACTATTCATTTTTGGGTTAGGATATGGAATTATACATCCAAGGACTATGAATTTTGTAGATTTGAAAATTGGATTGTATATCCATTAATGCAGAGCATGGGTATCAGCGAAACTAGACTCCCAGTAAAGGTGTTGTAGTTGTTGAGACCTTGTGAGTATGTGGATAAGTGGGAGGGTGATCATAACTGGGGAGCCTTCTTTTTAGAAGAGAATTTTTCCATGATTAGGGTATATGGATGCACACATCCACCTCATGTCCTACCCTATCATGTGCCATCCAGAGTTGTTGCCATGGAGTTTATCTGGCAACTATTGTTGACAGACAATGAACATTTTGCACCACAGAGGAAGGGGACCTTAACCCCTAGACAGTTTAAAATATTTAATTTTACTATTGGCAAGGGTGTCGTTGATTCAGTAAGTGCATGGTTGGAGAGTTGCAAGATGAGGTAAGCATTGTATAGATACATTGACCCAGAGGGATTCATTGCAGTAGCTAGGAAACTCTTGACTCCTACCATCCCCAATACAAATGTTTGTGGTTTTTGTGTGGAGGAGGATGCCACAAGAAATCTCCTTGATGAAGATGAGATAAGGACAAGAAGAGAAAGAATTCAGGAATTATTGAATTTAGAGAAGCAAATAAGGAGAAATGGATTTTTATTTGGACGGTTTTACCCTGACTTACCTTATTTTGACAAGATCAAAGCCATGCTTGATAATTTTTATGTACTCTGTGAGCAGTTGGATAATGTTTTAGATACAAAGAAAGGAGGAAAGGAGCTTGAATATTCAGAATCTGAATATAAGAGTGATAGTGATGGGGATTATGCCCGTCCATCCCAATTTGATCTACCACAATAGGATGTTGCAAAGGTAGCACAGGTATAAGGAGAACAGGTCCACATCATTGACCTAACTGAGGTTTCTCAACCAGATGATGTAGAAGAGCCTGCGACTAAAAGACAAAAAGTTGACCCTGGTTAGACGTCCTCTGTTAGGAAAGAAAAGAAAGCAGACAAAACAAGTGCTCTCATTCCTGGAGATAGATTGTATGATCATAATCTAAGGAAAATAATCATACAGGGGAAGAGACAACAACAGGATGAGGAAGAAAATATATATTTGCATCTTAAGGCATGCATTAATGAAAGATTACTGCATCAACAACAGTTTCTAAGTGATAACAATTTTGTCAAGACTGATGAGTTCTAAGATTTTTTGAGGTGGCATAAGAAAGAACAAATAAGGGCACAATTGAAGTCAGATGGAGAGGAAATAGTCACAAATGAGGCTTTGTTAGCTCTAGAGGCCTATGACCATGACAGTGAGGATGTCTTTGTAGATGAGGCAAGGAAAATGGTTTTAAATAGTGGCATTTTTCTTGATGGGGGCTGGGACTTAGCCTCAGCATTCATTATTGATAAAAGGATTTGGATATAGTCCAAAATCATAGGCCTTTGCTATGTGGAACTTATGTCCCAAAGACCAGAATCCTCAACTAGTAAACATTCAGGAGAGCATGGTGGGGAACCAAATGGTCTGGACTATACAGAACACTAGAGATCTTGAGATTTCTTAGATCATGACTCATTGGGAACATTTGAATGAAGACAAGACAAAACAATTTTCTGAGAAATGTGGCATTTTTATTGAAGAAACTAGTGCCCTAGCCAAGGATAGGGAATTATGCCATATAAATGTACATCAACAGAACTCGGTTATTGTTGAGATGACAAAGCAAATACTGGAGAAACCTGAGGTAGTTTATGTGCCTTCAGAATAACCCTTACAGAAAGAGGAGAAGGCAAAATAAGAGGAAATAGCTGAGATAGAAGATATGGACAAAAAGAAAAATGAGATAGCCCTAAATACATTGAGATGCATTCTTTAGCATAGGATTGACATACTCAAGGACAAAACATATGTCATCCTAAATGCTTACAATAAACTGCGCACCTTGCATACAAAAGTGACAGGGTATATTACTATATTGAACCCTTATTTTTTTAATTGGTCTCGTAGGGTTCAATTATTTGAAAAGCTTGCCTCTTTGTAGCACCTTAGATCAGATTTACTTGAGGTTGTGACAGAGGTGGAGGATGAAATTAAGAAGGTTAATATAGCGTTATCTTTCTTTAAAGGTAAGTTGAATTAGATAGAGGTTAAGTTAAGCCTGTTTTCTTCAAATTTTAATAGATTTGTTCCTCCATTAAAAGGAGAAGATAATCAAGTTAAGACATTAGAGGCCTAGAGGAATGAATTTGATAGCAGAATGCCAAGCAATGAGGCATTTATTTTAGGATTTGATTTAGATTTGGAAGGTTTTAATAAGATTTCGGATGAAGCCTTCAAGGCAGAGACTGACATGAACAACTTCTTAATGGATGTTAAAAGTATCATAGATGTCAGATGGGGAAGAAAGAAGGTACAAGTACAGAGTGCACAGAGCTTTAAATGGCCAGCAGATGATGAAGTGACAGCATGGGACCTGATGACCAAGCCAAAGAAAAAGAAGCTTGTGGTTGTAGAGGAGGAAATCCTGGATGAAGAATAAAGGGGAACACTTGGCGCCTGATCATTGAGCATAGGGAGGTTAGTTATTACTAAAGATAAGTGTAGTTTAGCCTGTAATGGCAGTCACTTGATCTTGATATGAATATCAGAAGCTATCCTGAACACTGTCAGACAAAGATGCCATATTCTATAAGAAGACAAAAGAATATTAGATTTCATCCCCTATTTTTGTGTCTCGACCGCTTCTACATTCTCTTTCTTTGTCTTTTCTGTACATTTAGGGTTAGGTTCCTTAAACCATCCAAATCTTATTGCATCCTAATATTAAGGATTCAAAGATGGTTAAGGACCTATAAATAGATGAAAAATTGTAATAGTTAAACGAGGGTGAAATATATTGAAAATCAGACTTTCTAGATTTGTGTCTGTGTCTTCAAGCTTTTTTGAGCTTTTTATGTATTGAAGCAGGAACATATGAATAAAATATAGTGCAACTTTACTCTATCTTATTGTTGTCTCTTTATTTGTTATGTATGCTCTTTTATGTTTAAATCTGTAAGGCATTTTAAAGCATATTGGTTACAAGGTAGCTATTGAATTGCTTACAAGTTTCTTTCAAGGAAAGAACTAAGTTTTGTGAGTGGCTTCAGGGAGCATAACTATATTTAAGGATGTGATACAATATTGTAGAGGTGACAAGATAGTTTGTAAGGCGTTTTTATCTGACTTGCATGTAGGTTGTAAGGAAGCTTACAATATTTTGTTTTGTTTTTCTGTGGATTTTCATTTATTGATTCTATAAGCCCAAGGATAGGCACTGGTCTAGGAATTGGTTTGGTAATCTATCATCATACAAATATTCAATATCATTTAAACCAATTACTTTCAGAACATTTGTGCAAAATCAATTGTACTCATATGTGATTACAATTGATGTTTGTTAATTTCTTAAAGAGTAAATCAATAGGTTATTCCTCCTAGATTCACAAAGAATTATAAAAGGAAAGAAGGATGAAATTTCCTATTATGCTACTGTCTGCTATCACTAAGATATTGATTTGGATTGTCAAGATTTTTCTCAGAATAGTCATAGTTATATGCATTATTATATACATGTCCATCTAAAAATAGAGCATTCAACACATAAATAAAATCCACTCTAAAGATACTTTCAAGTCAGTAATCAGTTCTAGGTAAGACCTGCCTGAGTTAGTGGATCTCAAAAAAGGAGGTGATAATACGTATCCCCAGTGTTATCAAAATACCTCAACAATTAGTGTTTTTCTCTTTCTTGAGTCAGAGTATCAAAGGCATTGGGAGTCATAAAGTTATTTAAGTAATCAAGCATCTTTAGAGGCCCTGCAAGAAAAAACCTAATTGTAGGTACCTGTCTTGTTTTGAACCTCTCCAACATTGTCGGGGGTCGGTAAGCTTAGCATTCACCAAAAATAGCAAGTTTCTCTTATGTTGCCAAAAAGTTGTCTTTTTGCAAAATGTTGCATGAGCAACTTTTGCAAAATGTTGCTCAAAGAATGACAACTTCTTTGTTACCAACCTCACCCACTTTATGAAGCATCTAAAACACCTAGATGATTCTATTAGAAGAGGGGATGCCTTCCATGAAGGTTAGAACACACTGTGTATGGAGTGGGATGTTCAGACAAGGAAATAAAAGAGTGTTTTGATTTATTTATGCATTGTACGACCTAGTACAGATTTTTGTAGAGGATCTAGTTTTGAAGTTTGTAATGTTTTGAGTTTATTGATCATTGCAGTTGGTTTGAAGTGTTTTTGATAAGTTAGTGAAAATTTATAGATTTTATTTGGTCACTATCTGAGAAACCAAGGTTTATTCGGTCAGTCACAAAGATGTGATCTTAACTTGAGATTTATCTAGTGGATCTGCTCAACCACTTGGAAAATATAAGTTAGGATCATGGTCTTGAAGAATCCTAAAGCTCAAACACTCACTCTTAGTCATGTTATTTATGAGAGCAAGGCCTAGGCTAATTATCTCTATGTGATTAGCTTGGCTTTTTGGTGTAGTCACATGCATGTGTAATAGGTGTTTGGAAGGATTGAACCAAGGGTGGTTCTTGACTAATTTTGGGTAAGGGAATCCATCCAAGGGTCTGCATTTACTCCATGAACCCATCTTCGACCACTTAACAAACCCAGCCTAGTCTAGCTAATTAAGCCTATGTTCTTTGTGAGAGTTGAGGGGTTCAAGATTGGAGTGAGGTGCTAATGCTTTGAGGGTTTTAAAAAATCCATAAAGGGTGTCTAGAAACCTAATCAGATCCACTAGATCCTTCTGCAATTAAAATTTGAGTCCCAAAAACCCTCTGGTTAGGGCTATAAGGAATCCTAGCTCATTTAGGATTCGACTACCCTAGGGTCTCCAAGACCAAAAATAGTAGTGGATTATCTACCCTTGGGGTCTATTTGAAGTCTTCAATCACTTAGGACAGGAGTCCCAAGTTTTTGGTGAAGGTTTATCCTATTTTTCTTGGCTTAGGAAAAATATCCCTAAAGAAGAAATTGTAGAGTTCTACAACTTGATTTGGAAATCCTAGAAAGGATAAGGGGAGCATCTTGAACCCTTAGAAAAGTTAGGAGGCATCCTTAGAAGACTTGTGTGGAGTTGGAATGACCAACTAAGAAGTTTGAAGAAGTGAATAGGAGTTGGAGCCCATCAAGGTTTTCGTACAGTGCACTCTGCATTAGGTGGTATCAGAGTCTGCTAAGATCTTAGAAGGAGTGAAGAATGGGTGATAGAACATAAATTTCTCAAGAGGAGGAAGTCCCCACTAGAATAAAAAATGTGGAGTTAGCTAGAATTGTCAGAGAACAAGTAGTCAAGAACAAGAAAATGGAAGAGGAGATAAAGAAGTTGAAGGACCTCCAAACAGAGACGAAGAAGAATAAGAAGAAGAAGAAGATACAGAGCAGGATGAAATAAAGAACATGTCTGTAGAGAAAGTAAAACTTCTTGAAGCTCTTGAGAGAGTTGGAAGAAGAGATAAGAAATTAGACATGCCCATGTTTTGTGGGAAAATTGATCCTGAACAATGCATGGATTGGGTGGACGCTTTAGAGAGCTACTTTGAATATGACAACATCTCTGAGAATCAGAAGGTTAAAGTTGCAAAATCTAGAATGAAAGGCCCTGCCTTAAGTTGGTGGAATTTTCTAAAAAATGAAAGGATGGAGGATGGGAGGAACCCTATCTCAACATTAAAAAATATGTTAGTTGATGTCAACATGGAGTTTGTACTAGAAGACTACGAGATCACCCTCCATAAGAAGGTACAAAATCTAAGGTAGAAGGACCTTGATGTGAGTGGCTATATTGAAGCATTTCACAAAATGATGTTGATGGCCAGAGTTCCTAAGAGTGAGAATCACAAGCTTGCAAGGTATATCAATGGACTGAAATACAATATTCAATATGAAATGAGCTTATTCAACCCTGAATCAGTACACAAATGTTTTCAAATGGCACTGAAAAATTGAAGAAAAGCAGAAGAGGAGAGGAGAACAAAATAACAGAGGTAGAGGGAATAACTTCAGGGGCAGAGGTAGATTCAATGGCAGGGGTCCATTCCAAAGGAGGCAAGGAGAGTTTAATAGTCATGAATCAGAAGGAGAAAATAGTAATAGACGCAGTTTTAGAGGCAGGAGATCAAATAGTAGAGGAATATTTGGTGGAAGAGGACCTAGTGTCTTCATAGGGAAGTGTTTTACTTGTAATCAAGTTGGACACCAGTCCTTTAGATTCCCTAAAAAGAGTCGCACTAGTAGACAAGGAGGGGACATAAGAGTAAAACTCACCCAAGAAGATGATAACCAAAGTGTATGCTCCTACCATTCTACAACTTGAAGACCCACCAATATAGAATGAAGAGAATGTCTAATGATTCAAAGGACACTCCTAAGGGTACCTACTACTGCTGAACCATCTCAAAGAAAGTCACTATTCAGGACAAGTTGCAAGGTGAAAAATAAGGTATGCAAAGTCACAGTCGACTCTGGGTCTCCTGATAATATTGCATCTAGAGAGTTAGTCACTAAGTTAAAGTTGCATGTGATCCCTCATCTTTTCCCCTATAAGGCTTCTTTGTTGACAAAAGAAAAAAAAAACCATCATCAATGAACAAGTTTGGGTAGATTTCAAGATAGGGGAGTATATAGACAGGGTTATATGTGATATCATAGATATCGATGCATGTCATTTATTATTAGGAAGGCCTTGGAAATATGATGTAGATGCTAAGCATGATGGAAATTCCAATGTCTATACTATAGTTAGGGATTGTGTTGAGTATGTAATGAATCCACTCCTTGACTGTGAAAAACAAAATTTTTTTACTAGTAGTATCATGCATGTAGGAGAGAAAGAGTTCATGAAAGCATTAAAGGAAAGGGATACTCCTTGTTTTGCATTAGTAGTGAGGCCTAAGAAAGCATCTCTGACATAACAAAAAGCTAAAGCCCCTACTAGAGATGTAGGTCCCAAAGAGGTTAAAGCATTGCTAGACCAGTATAAGGGTACTATAGCTGAAAGCACACCAGAGTCTTTGCCACCTTAAAGAGAAGTAAGTCACTGTATAGACTTCATACCAGGGCCCACTCTTCCAAACAAGGAAGCATATAAGATGACCCATGAACAAAACAAAGAGATAGCAAGACAGACCAAAGGATTGTTGTCAAAAGGCCTCATTAGGAAGAGTGTGAGTCCTTGTGTTGTCCCTACAGTCCTAGCACCCAAGAAAGAAGGCATATGGAGACTATGTATAGACTCTAGGGAAATCTATATGATAACCATCAGATATAGGTTTCCTATGCATAGAGTAGAGGATTTGATGGACTATTTAGGGGGTGGAAGTTACTATTCCATGATAGATATCAAGAGTAGTTACCATCAGATAAGGATCACAGGTGGAGATGAATGCAAGACAACATTCAAAACTACATAAGGCCTCTATGAATGGGTTGTGATGCCTTTTGGCATTTCCAATGCTCCAAGCACCTTTATGAGATTGATGAATGAGGTCTTGAAGCCTTTTCTTAACAAATTTTTTGTTGTATACCTTGATGACATTTTGATCTTTAGCAGGAGCAGAGACGAACACCTCAAGCATTTGAACATTTTAATGAGAAAACTCCATGAGGAGAAATTGAAGATAAATATAGAGAAATGTGTATTCCTTCAAGAAGAACTTGTGTTGTTAGGTTTTGTGATCTCCAAGAATAGTCTAAAAATGGATCTTTCCAAGGTTGAAGCCATCCTCAATTGGCCATCTCCTACTAATCCTTCAGAGGTAAAGAGTTTTCATGGTTTATCTAGCTTTTATAGGAAATTCATCAGAAATTTTAGTGGCATATGTGCTCCTATTATCAATACCATAAAATATGGAATAAAATGCATATTTTCATGGACTAATGAAGCTAATGAGTCCTTTGAGTTGTTGAAGAAAAAGATTGCAGAGCAACCTATCCTAGTTCTACTAAACTTTCACAAAGTATTTACAGTAGAATGTGATGCAAGCAACAAAGCCATTGGCGGAGTCTTGAGCCAAGAAGGGAGGCCAGTTGCCTTTTTTAGTGAGAATCTCAATGAAGCTAAAAAAAAATACTCTACCTATGATCTTGAAATGTATGCAATGGTCCAATCTCTTAGGAAATGGAGGCATTATTTTCTACCCAAAGAAGTTGTAGTTTTTACTGATAAACATGCACTTAGTTTTCTGAATAGGTAGGAGTAACTTAATCACAGCCATGTGAAGTGGATGGAGTTCTTACAATCATATACATTCTCTATCAAGCATAAGAAAGGGGTTTCAAACAAAGTTGTTGATGCCCTTAGCAGGAGACACCTCACCACCAAAGCCATTCAGTTGGAAAGTGTTGCAGTTCATGCCATGAAGAATATGTATGATATGAATGAATATTTCAAAGAAGCTTATCAAATCTACACTAAGATGACAGACAGGTATCACACTGATTATTTAGAGTTTATTATACAAGATGGTCTTCTTTTCAAGGGTAGTTAATTTTGTGTCCCAAAAGGATCCATGAGGGAAAACATTATCAAGGAAAAGCATTGTGGAAGCCTAGCTGGTCACTTTGGGATGGACAAAACATTGGAGCTGGTTAGAAGATTCTACCACTGGCCCAAATTCCAGACAGATGTGAGAAATTTTTTAAGGAGTTTTTCAGTTTTCCAGCATGCCAAAGGACACACCTCTAATGTGGGGTTATACACTCCTTTACCCATCCCTTCAAAACCTTGGGACTTAGTAATTATGGAATTTGTCCTAGGTCTTCCAAAGACCAAGTCTGGCTTTGATAGCATTTATGTTGTAGTTGATAGATTTTCAAAGATGGAACACTTTATTCTGTGTAGGACAACTCATCATGCATCTCACATAGCAGGATTTTTTTTCAAAGAAGTTGTAAGACTTCATTGATTACCACTGTCCATAATATCAGATAGGGATCCTAAGTTTTTAGGACACTTTTGGACAACACTATGGAGAAAATGAGGAAAAAAAGTTTCTCTTTCATTTGCATATCACCCACTATCTGATGGACAGACTGAAGTCATAAACAGGTCCCTTGCAAACCTTTTAAGATGTCTCACAAAAGGACATGGAGCCAGTTGGGATACTATCATAGCACAAGAAGAATTCTCATTCAATGATTCAGTCAATAAGAGTACCGGTCTAACCCCATTTCAGTTTGTCTATGGCACTCACCCTATAGGTGTACTGGAACTCAGAGATATCAAAGACATGGATAAAAGAAATCCAATAGCATAAGATTTTGTATAAGTGATGAAGAACATACATGACCAAGTGAAAATCAAACTACAGCATACCACTGAGAAGTACAAAACACAGGCTAACAAAAATAGGAGAGACTTACAATTTAAAGTGGGAGACTTGGTAATGATTCACCTCAAGAAGGAGAGACTACCCAAAGAGAAATACACAAAGCTTATGATGAAAAAGCTTGGCCCTTTCAAAATTATGAAGAAATGTGGAAATAATGCCTACAATATTTATCTACCTTCCCACAGTGGATTATCTCCTATTTTCAATGTTCCAAACATCTATGCCTACAAAGGTGTTGTTAGTATTGATGAACTTGCAGATACTCGAGAGCCTCCTACACTCAAAGATATGCCCCAAGCCACTATTCATGGAATTGAAAGCATCCTAGACAAGAGAGTGAAAAAGAAAACTAGGAGAACCAGCTACTATGAGTACTTAGTCAAAGTGAAAATTCAACCCATTGAAGATGGTACCTGGATGACCCATGAAGACATTCTGAAGACAGGTTATCCACTTGAAGAACTCCCAACTCAAGAGACTTGAGTTCATTTAGTCATGGGGAGTATTGTGTAGGTCACCTCCTGAAGTTCTTATTTTATTTCTTTATGTTTTTAATAAGGTGCATCCTTGTGATCACCCTTCTGTGGGTCTATGATGTAAGGTGAAGGACCCTAAGGTGAGTTATAAACCTATGGGTTCCTTCAACCACGGTTAGACCAAGTTAGTTTAATGTTTTTGTGTTTGGTTAGAAGTTGTGTTTTATGTCCTTAAATAGGTTCTTGTCTTGTTTTGAACCTCTCCCACATCATTGGGGGTCGGTAAGCTTAGGATTCACCAAAAATAGCAACTTTATCTTATGTTGCCAAAAAGTTGTCTTTTTGCAAAATGTTGCATGAGCAACTTTTGCAAAATGTTGATTGAAGAATGAAAACTTCTTTGTAACAAACCTCACTCACTTTTTGAAGCATCTAAAATACCTAGATGATGCTATTAGGATAGAGGATTCCTTCCATCAAGGTTAGAACACACTGTGTACAGAGTTGAATGTTCAGAAAAGGAAATAGAAGAGTGTTTTGAGTCATTTTTGCATTGTACGGCCTGGTATGGATTCATCTTGAGGATCCAATTTTAGAATATTGTAATGTTTTGAGTTTGTTGATCATTCCAGTTGGTTTGAAGTGTTTTTGTTAAGTTAGTGAAAAGTTATAGATTTTATTTGGTCACTTTCTGAGAAACCAAGGTTTACTAGGTCAGTCACAAAGATGTGATCCTAACTTGAGATTTATCCAGTGGAGCTGGTCAGCCACTCAAAAAATAAAAGTTAGGATCATGTTTTTGAAGAATCGTAAAGCTCAGACACTCACTTTTAGTCCTGTTATTTATGAGAGCAAGCCCTACAGTAATTATCTCTATGTAATTAGCCTGGCTTTTTGGTGCAGTCAAATGCATGTGTAATAGGTGTTTTGAAGGATTGAACCAAGGGTGGTTCTAGACTAATTTGGGGTAAGGGAATCCATCCAAGGCTCTACATTTGCGACATGAACCCATCTTCGACCACTTACTTAGAAAACCAAGCCTAATCTAGCTAATTAGGCCTGTGTCCTTTGTGAGAGTTTAGGGGTGCAGGAGTGGAGTGAGGTGCTAACGCTTTGAGGGGTTTAGAAAATTCTTAAAGGGTTTCTAGAAACCCAATCAGATCCACTAGATCTTTCTGCAATTAAAAGTTGAGTCCCAAAAACCCTTTGGTTAGGGCTACAAGGAATCCTAGCTCATTTAGGATTCGACTACCCTAGGGTCTCCAATACCAAAACCAATAGTGGATTCTTGACCCTTGGGATCTATTTGAAGTCTTCAATCACTTAGGATAGGACTCTAAAGTTTTTGGTGAAGGTTTATCCTATTTTGCTTGGTTTAGGAAAAATAACCCTAAAGGAGAAATTGTAGAGTTCTACAACTTGATTTGGAAAGCCTAGAAAGGATCAAGGGAGCATGTTGAACCATTAGACAAGTTAGGAGGCATTCTTAAAATACTTGTGTGGAGTTGGAATGACCAACTAAGAATTTTGAAGAAGTGAATAGGAGTTGGAGCCCATGAAGGTTTTCTTGCAGTGCACTCTGGATCAGAGTTATACGCAATGGTGCAATCACTCAAAAGTGGAGACATTATCTCCTACCAAGGGAATTTATGGTTTATACAGATAATCATGGCCCTATCTTCTTGAATGGGTAAGAGAATTTTAATCAAAGGCACCTAAAATGGGTAGAATCTTTACAAGCATATACTTTTGTAATAAAACACAAGAAAGGTGTTAGAAACAAAGTTGCAGATGCTCTGATTAGGAGAGTGTTGACTATTCAGGAGATACAATTGTAGATTGTAGGGATGAGTGACCTTGAAGACCTCTACAAAGAAGACAAAGATTTAAAGGATATCTATGAAGCATGTGAGAAGTTTAAACAGGGTTTTAAAGTGGATTTTACTGATTATTTATTGCAGGAAGGACTATTGTTTAAAGGACTCTTGTTGTGTATACCTCAATGTTCAATGAGGGAGAACATAGTCAATGAAAAACATCAAGGTAGCTTGGGAGGCCACTTTAGCAAGTGAATAGGCATTACTATTGTCCTAAACTATAGTCAGATGTCAAAAATTTTGTGGAGAAATGTCAGATATGTCAGAGAGACAAAGGAAAAAGTAGCAACATTGGATTTTATCAGCCTCTATCCATACCTCAGAGACCTTGGGAGTGCTTGAGCATGCAATTTGTTTTTGGAATTCCTAAGACACCAAGGGGACATGAAAATGTGTTTGTAGTGGTGGATAGGTTTAGCAATATCGCACACTTAATTCCTTGCAGACAAACCAATGATGCTTCACATGTTGCAGATCTTTTCTTCACAGTCATAGTGAGAATCCATGGGTTGTCACTAAACATAGTAACCGATAGGTACAGTAAGTTTATGGGCCACTTTTATAGGACCCTTTGGAAAATATTAGTTACAAACTTATCTTTCTCTCTAGCCTATCACCCTCAGTCAGATGGGAAAATTGAGGTAGTAAATAGGTCTCTAGGTAACCTATTGAGAAGCTTGACTAAGAAGCATGGACAGTCATGGGATCACATTATAGGCCAAGCGTAATATGCGTATGATGAATCCATCAATAGGAGCACTAGTAAGAGCATGTTTGAGATAGTTATGGGGATAATCCAAGGGGGATCTTGGAGTTGAGGGATATTAGTTTACAGGACAGAAGGAGTGGAGAAGGAGAATCCTTTGCAGAGAAGATGAAAGAGCTTCATGACGAAGTTAAGAAGACTTTACAACAACAAGTTAACATGCACACGACCAAGGAAGATAAGACAAGAAGGGATTTGCAATTCAAGGTGGGAGATATGGTACTTTCCTACCTTAGGAAGGAAATATTGTGTGAAGGTAATCCAACCACGCTACTGATGAAGAAGATAGGACCACTCAAGGTGTTGCATAAGTATGGTAATAATGCATATGAGGTTGAGTTGCCTCCTGATTTAGGCATCTCACCCATTTTTAATGTATGTGATCTATACCCCTATAAGGGTCTTCCATCAGACACTGGTCAGTACACTCTTTCAGAATTTGGAGAAGAAGATTGGGTCAGAGATTTACCCACTCATCAACCTCGGCAGTTTGATAGTGTATTGGACTCCAAGGTGATCAAGAAGACCTCATAACTCAAGGGACTTGAGTTCTTTGTCCCAGGGGAGTATGGTGCAGAGCACCTAAAATTTTGGCTTGAAGATTGCTTAGATGGTGTTTAGGGTTGTTTAGGGGTCTTTGATGTGTTTTATAATAAGATCCACAAGTTTTGGATCCAAGCTTGTTCATTTATGTTTGTAAGAGCACAAGTTGCTCCTAGGTTCAAGATGTTGTCAAAATGGTCTAAAAGTTGTTACTTTTGATAAACTAGGGGACATGGTATCCTCTAGGGTTCTAAGTGTCCTAACTAGGGTCCTAGGATGGGTCAAGAAGCATCGAGTTGACCAAAAAGTTCAAAAAGCAAGAAATGCTCAAAAGTTGCTAGCAACTTTCAAAAGTTGCTAGCAACTTTCAAAAGTTGCTCAAGCAACTTTTTGCAACTTTTTTCAAGAAGTTGCAAATGAAGGATTGGATAGTTGTAACCATCCAAGCTCGGGTATTTGAGCATGGGATGAATAATTTTGGAGGTTAATTAATTTTTAGTTGCAAATCACATGTGTGAGCAAACTATACGGATGAAATTCTGAGTTTTCCTTGCAATTATAGTGTTTTTACAACCTTGTACAGTTGTGTACAGATTGTATGGTACAATCTAATTCCACAAGAGTGTAGAGATTTGTTTTATCTTTCTTTTTCATATTAAATTTTGATTTCAAGTTTCGGGATTGTAGATTTACACTTGGTTTTAGATAGGACCACTCAAGGTGTTGCATAAGTATGGTAATAATGCATATGAGTTGGAGTTGCCTCCTGATTTGGGCATCTCACCCATTTTTAATGCATGTGATCTATACTCCTATAAGGGTCTTCCATCAAAAACTGGTCAGTAAACTCTTTCAGACTTTGGAGAAGAAGATTGGGTCAGATATTTACCCACTCATGAACCTCTACAGTTGGACAGTGTATTGGACTCCAAGGTGATCAAGAATACCTCATAACTCAAGGGACTTGAGTTCTTTGTCCCAGGGGAGTATGGTGCAAAGAACCTCCCATTTTGGCTTGAAGATTGGTTAGATGGTGTTTAGGGTTGTTTAGGGGTCTCTGATGTGTTTTTTAATAAGATCCACAAGTTTTGTATCCAAGCTTGTTCATTTATGTTTGTAAGAGCACAAGTTGCTCCTAGGTTCAAGATGTTGTCAAAATGGTCTAAAAGTTGTTAATTTTGATAAAATAGGGGACATGGTATCCTCTAGGGTTCTAAGTGTCTTAACTAGGGTCCTAGGATGGGTCAAGAAGCATTGAGTTGACCAAAAAGTTCAGAAAGCAAGAAATGCTCAAAATTTGCTAGCAACTTTCAAAAGTTGCTCAAGCAACTTTTTGCAACTTTTTCAAGAAGTTGCAGATGAAGGATTGGACAGTTGTAACCATCCAAGCTTGGGTATTTGAGCATGGGCTCAATAATTTTGGAGTTTAATTAATTTTTAGTTGCAAACCACATGTGTGAGCAAACTATACGGATGAAATTCTGAGTTTTCCTTGCAATTATAGTGTTTTTGCAACCTTGTATAGTTGTGTATGGATTGTATGGTACAATATAACTCCACAAGAGTGTAGAGATTTGTTTTATCTTTCTTTTCATATTCAAGTTTGATTTCAAGTTTAGGGATTGTAGAGTTACACTTGGTTTTAGGTGATTGTGTCTGCAATATCCATTTGCAGAGTTGCAGGAACAAAAATGGCTCTAACCTAAGCATCAACTGTTGAAAATGGATGAAATCTTGTGGACTAATAGGTTAGGGTTTGTACATAATGTTTTTTTTTCCTTTTTATTATTGAAGCAAAACTCCTAGGTTTGGAGTGATTCCCTTGGCTGACTTCTTGAAGTAGGTGAGCCAGGACAGGGTGAAGATCTAGTTGAAACAACACACGCATGATCTGGTACATAGATCTCAATGGAATGTGTGGAAGCCCTAGAGTGTCCCCTTGAATGATCAAATGGTTTCAGGAGTTGGTATGAAGTTTGAAGACCAATTGAATTCAATTTGCAGTGACTGGTCCAGAGGCCTAAAATATAGGCTAGAAACTAGTGCCTGATACAAATTAGGGTTGTGGGTGTTTTGAAGGCTTGTAGCTTTGGATTCTTGAAGGGCTAGGTGATAGCTTTTAGTTTCATATAATATTCCATGGGGTGTTATGGAATAATTTGTAGTATTTTACACAATATAGTGAAAATAGACCTAATGCAATTAGGCCTAATTACGCCTATTAGAGGGTAGCGATAGAATTTTTTTTGCTAAGTTTTCCAGAAGTGCTTGAAAAATCTCAAATAGACATATAAGGTATCAAGAACATAGGAAATGGCCTAAGGTGATATTGGAGAAGATCCTAAGTGAGGGTTTAGGGTTCTAGAGGGAAATCTAGTGAGAAAACAAGGTAAATGGAGGACTAGTTTGACTAGTTGGGTTTGATTATGCATTGTCTCTTCATCATCTCTACTATACCTAGAAGGCAAGTTGAAATCAGGGCCTAGGAGGCCGATCTTGGTGAAGGAGACATAGGTGGGTGAAACCATTGGATGGCTTAAGGAATTTTATTAACAATTTGGAGAAGGGTAAACACTAGACCTCAATACCCTTTACATTAATCTTCCCAGTGAACAAAGGTAGGTTTTCTTTTCTCTCCTTATTTCCTAACCTCTCAAGAGCTACAATGAAGGGTCACTGATCTGCAGGTACCCTCTCTCTTTCCTTTAAAGTGGTATCTTCTTCATCCCTATCTTCTTCTCCTTCAGATTCTTCTCTATCCCTTATGTCTACCTTGTCCTTCAACTTCTGTATCTGTTCTTTCATCTTCCTACTTTCTGCCATTTGCTCTCTCATTATTCTGGTAATCTCTATGTTGGTGATCCTTGAAGGAATCTTCTCAATATCTCCACCTTCTATCCTATCTATCATTTTCAAATTCTTTTCCCTAAGGATACTCGTAGCGCTCTAATACCACCTGATGCAGAGTAGGAAACTAGAAGAATGGCAATCCCAATTCAATGGTTCGTCAACCTCTAACTTAGTTGCTAAACCAACATTCAACTAATATCCTCAATTCATCTTGAATCTATAAAGGCATGAAATTTATGCTTCTAGGGAGTGATAAGTATTGATCTTCTTGAGATTTCCTACATTGTTGCTTTGATCATGTTTGAGCACTTCATTCAACAATTGGTTCATAAAACACAAAACTATCCTAGTGGCTAGTAGACCAAAAGACTCTTTTTTTAAAGAATAACTCTAAACTTCTCTAAAGACATCCCCCAAAAAATTATGATTTTAGATACCCTTTATGGACCTTACACAAACTCCAAAGGATTAAATCTCGACTCTGCTCCCACACCTTCAAAGCCTCACCAAAGGACATAGAGCTAATAGGCCTAATTAAGACTGGTTTCCAAAGGATTCCTTAGAAATGGGTTTGCAGAACCGATAAACCAACTTGGATATGTCCTCCTACCTTCAAATCCACTAATTACTCAAATAAATTGGTTCTACTCACTCACTGTCATGACTATCTCAGCAATCCTTGTTGTTCTAGACTAAACTCATGGGCTTATTTAGCCTAGGGCTTGGTGGGAAAATTACCAAACCTTTCTCCCTAATCCTTCCCTTCAAGATTCCTAAATTAAACCTCCCTAACTTGCATTCCACCAAGAGCCATGGAATTCCCATAGTGGGATTGAAAGTTATGACTCCATCTTTCCCTAGAACCTATGAAGAAGGGTTTCCTGGCTGTTTACACCAAAATGATTATAAATTTTGCTAATCCTCTCCAAATTGATTCAAACAAAATGCATTATAAAAATAAATCACGGTACTATGAAAATACCTTAATCTTTCATCCAATCTAATCACCAGAAAATCATGTAACTTACGGAAAACAAAGAGATTATTTGCAAAATCAGAGTTTTATTTCATTCAGATTCTACCGAACTTCATACAGTGACAAGTTGTAATGGATGATCAAATTGGACCTAAATTGGCCTCTACCAATTGCTACAACTATTTTTCAAATATTTATGGCCATGCGTTTCTAAAGTGCAACTTCTCGAGTAACTTTGAAAAGTTGCATAGCGACATTTAAATGTTACTTTCACAACTTTTACATTTTTTGAGCATTTTGACAATTTATCCTAATGCTCCCAAATATGTTTGTAAGCTCTTGTAAGCCATTCAAAGACACATTTTATTCTTAAACCTATATCCAAAAAACCTAAAGACATTATTACAATTTTCATATGATTAACTACGACTGATTGTATGTTTGAAATCATTGAGTTGATGATCAACCGAGTTACTAATGTGATGAAATACATTAAATCAGTCAATGTATTGTCATTGATGTCAACTTGTTTTGATTATTATCATGGTTACAAACATATATTATGTATTAAATATTTGGAATAAACAAATTTTAAATGGTCGGTAACTGAAGAGTTTTGTATACACCAAGTTGGAACATTCGACACCAAGAAAACATAGTACATACTGAGTTTAGTGTTAAATGAGCTAGGTATCACCGACGCATCATGGTATTGACTGAGTAGAATAAACTGAAGGCTGACTAGATGATGAGGTGGTAAATTGTTTATGATTTTGAGGTAATTTATAATGTTTTTTATGATGATCAAACGACTATGAAAATTCAAGATAATCAGATGAAGGAGATTAAAACGTGTTTTTGACACAATTCTCGAGGAATGTTGAAATGACAAAATAAACAATGGAGATTAAGAGGCAGAATATAAGGATTGAGATTAAATGGCTTATTGTGTCTATTTAAAGAGAGAAGAGATTCATTGTGAATTGCATGCACACAAGGATATTGTTGAAGAGATTAAATTCATGCATGACTGATCAAACTAGTGGAAGACAAAACTGAGTATTTATGCAAGCATCACCGAGCAACAGAGAAAGAACATTACCAAGCGTAACATAGTATGAATAATTAGAGGGAGTGAAGTGAATATTGATTAGAGGTATTATTGTGCTTAGCATAGATCAAAAAATCTTAAAATAGATTTGTATTTGAATCAGATCATTACTGTATGATTTTAACCATTGTTACAAAAAAACCTGTTAACTGAGTGGTATTTAACTGTCTTTGTTATTTCAATATGACACTAAATGAATGTTGATTGTTTCCTTGTTGATCCCATAGTGAATTATTGGTCAAGGGAGAACTATTAGTGATAAATCCTCTAACCATTTCACACCTGAGAATGTGTATTGTAACCTTTAACAGGGTTGTCTCTTCACTAAGCTCACATCAGAAGAGTGAATTATTTTGCATTACAGTTCCTAGGTGGTTTTTCCCTTGGCAGGGTTTCCACATTAAAAATCTATGTTAATGTGCATGTGTGTTGGATTTTTATTTTTATTTACACATTACTTTATCTTCATTGATCGATAATCACAATATTTATTTACTGTTACTCGATAATTGAGTTTAAGATCACGGTTTATATTTCACCGATTTGACTTATATGTTTGAAATTGTTGTTATATACATCTGGGAGTATTTGGGACTGTAGGATAACTTGAACTAACGTATTCATCCCCCCCCTCTCAGGTATCTAACAATTGGTATGAGAGCATACAATGCTTAGAAGGATATTTTTAATGGATTTAAGCTAATGATCACAAGATATATAAGAAAGAAGTGCCTAAGCTGAACAAGGACAACTTCTCAACATGGAAGAGAAAAATGAGACTATATCTATTAGGGATTGGAAATGATATAGTACGATACTTGGATACTAATTTCACGTTACCTATTGTACCTTTGACTGTTTCTGAGCTGAGAGAAAGACATGAACACAATACTATGATGATAGAGCTTGCTTCTTCACTATCTCATGCCGAATTTGAAGATGTCAAGACATATACAACTGCCAAGCAGATGTGGGACAAGCTTACACTAGTTCGTGGAGGAGATGCAAATGTGCAAAGAGCTAAAGTTGAAAGTCTCAGAGTAAAATTTGATGGCATGAGAATGAAGGAAGGAGAGAATATAACACAGTATAGTAACTGAATCAAGGAGGTTGTGAATGCTATTCTAGGAGCAGGTGGAGTTATTGATGAAGACGCCATTTTAAGTAAGATTCTTAGAACCTTATTTCCTATTTATGCTATTAGAGTATCTGCAATACATGAAATGAGACCAACACCTCGAAATAATATTACAATTGATAGTCAAGTCGGTAGACTGATTTCATTTGAGCTGAACAATTTTGACAATAGTGTTGTTCCTACTTTTGAATCTACATTTATGTCATCTCTGAAAATTAGTAAATCTAGTAACAAACACATGATAAGAAATGATAGCGGCAGTAACAGTGATGAAGGAGAACTTGATGAACTTGAAGTATTAATGGCCAAAAGACTGCATAAAGGTAAAGGAAGATATAAAGGAAAACTACATATGGTATGTTTTAATTGTAAACAAATTGGACACTTTGCTGCCAGATGTCCCAACAGGAAAAATGATGAAAGAAACAATGAAAGATCTAATGACAGAAAGGATGATCAAGAATATAGAAGCAACTAACAGTATGATAGAAGGAGTAACTGAGATTACAAAGACAAAGGAAAGAAGGCATGTTACCTTGTTGAAATTAAAGATGAAGACACCGACACAAACACTAATGAAGATATTGAGACAATGTTTGTAGCTATGAAAGATGATTCAAAAGAAGGTGAAAGGTATGTGGAAACATCACTTATTTCTAAAGTTAGCAAGAATGATGTTTGGATTATTGATAGTGGTTGTACTCATCATATGACTGGAGATAAAGATAAGGTTGAATTTCTTGAGCATTATAATGGTGGATTTGTTAGAATGGGAAATGATACACCTTGCCCACTAAAAGGAAAAGGGACTATATTGGCGAATAATATGATAAAATGTGAGAATGCATATTGGGTGAAAGGACTTAATTGTAATCTATTGTGTGTTTCATAGCTAAATAACATAGGTCACCGAGTTGCATTTGAGAACAAAAAAGCTAAAATCTATAATAAAACTGGAAAGTTGATCGGCATTGGAGAACAAACAAAACGTAATCTATTCTATCTTGACAATGTTTAAACTTCTTGTTTGATGGTTAGAAATGAAGATGTGTGGGTGTGGCATAAGAGGTTATGTCAGGTGAATTTTAACAACATGGTTAAAATTAGTAAGAAAAGGCAAGTAAGAGGCTTACCGAGCATATCTAAACCTAGCCATGTCATGTGCCAAAATTGTCAAATGGGAAAATGTCAAAATCTAGTTTTAAGAGAAATTTTTTTTTATCTAATGCTATTTTGGAGCTAGTTCATACCAACTTATGTGGATCTATGAGAACACAGATTTATTATGGTGACTGATACTTTATTTTATTTGTTAATGCCTACTCTAGAATGATGACTATCATGTTCTTAAAAGAAAAATCTGAAGCATTCAAGATGTTCAAATGGTACAAAGCTAAAGTGGAAAAAGAAAGTGGTAAAGAACTGAAATGTTTAAGATCAAACACATGAGAATTTATTTCTGATGATTTCACTAAGTTTTTTAATGATCATGGAATTAAGAGATAGGTTTTGGCATCGAGGACACCACAGCAGAATGAGATTGCTGAAAGGAGAAATAGGTCAATTGTGGATTGTGCTAGAATGTTGATGATCAAAAAGAGTGTTACACTGGTATACTGGAGGGAAGCTGTTAGTACTATTGTATACATATTGAACCAAGTACAACTAAAGAAATATTCAAACAAAACACCTTATGAATTATGGTATGGTTACACACCTAATGTGAGTTATTTTAGAATATTTGGAAGTCGATGCTATATTCTGAAAGATGATCGAAATGGGAAATTTGATACAAAAGGTGATGAAGGAATATTTCTAGGATATACTACTAAGAGAAAAGCTTATAAATGTTTGAAGAAGTAATCTAACAAGATCATTGAAAATGCAAATGTAAGAGTTGATGAATTTGTTGAGAAGAATGATGATAAAAGTAAAAGAAAACCAGAAGAATATAATAGATTTGTTTACATTGAAGAACCTAACACTTTTCCCAACCAACTACCTAAAATTACCGAGCAATAGTGTAATGTTACCAAGGATCAAGTTGCACCAAGAAAGAATCACAAAGATGTTGGAGTTGAAGATCATGATCATACACCAAATCAGGAGCATAATGAAGAACAAAGAACTGAAGCTATATTTGGAAAATATGTAAGAAGACATCATCCATAAAATCAGATTATTGGAGACAAGAGAGATGGCATGATGACACAGTGCAAGTTTAATGATAACACATGTTTGATTTGTGAATTTGAACCTTGAACTATTGGAGATGCACTTGAAAATGATGAATGGATTAAGACAATGAATTAAGAAATTAAGCAGATATAGAAGAACATAACATGGACATTGGTACCGAGACTGAGTGATAAGAATTTAATTGGAAAAAATGGATATTTAGAAACAAATTGAATGAGAATGGAGATGTTACACGAAAGAAGGCAAGATTAGTATGCAAACGGTATCCACAAGAAGAACGTATTGACTATGTAGAAACTTTTTCACACATTGTTAGACTTGAAGGAGTTAGAATATTGCTTTCTTAGTCTTCTTAAAAAGGATCCAAATTTTATTAGATGGATGTTAAATCTGCATTTCTGAATGGAATACTTGAAGAAGAGGTATACATTGAACAACCTGAAGGTTTTGTTGATCCTAATCAGACAAACTTGGTATGTAAGTTGCACAAAGCTTTGCATAGAATGAAATAAGCACTAAGAGAATGGTATGAAAGACTACACTCCTATATTATTAGTATTGGATTTGTTAGAAAAAGTGATAACATAAACTTTTATTTGAAAGGAAGAACTCATGATAAGATTATAATTGCTGAAATTTTTGTTGATGATATTATATTTGGAGGAAATGATAACTTATGTAAATCATGTTGGAAAGTGATGTTTTTGGAGTGTTATGGGACACTTGAGGGTTATCATTTATGGCAACACATATTGTATGATGAGTGCTTGGATTTAAGTACAATTTTGGAGATACAATCTAGAAAATGACTAAGTATAGAAACAGAAGTACAAAGTATAGCAGTATTGTTTTGGATAGCGAAGATCGTAAATGATAGTTGATGACTTGTGAGCTTAAAGGAAGACACTTTGGGATATGTATGACCTTCATTTAAGGTCTCTTTTGTTTTATTGTTGATCACAGAGAGTTAGAGTCAAGATGGATTCTGAAAGTTTGGAAGAAAACTCTGAAGAAGCTTTGAAGGATGCCAATATTCTGATGGGACAAATGAAGGCTGAACTTCATCACTACAATAATAAGTATCTGTAATTAGAGAAATATAATTAGATCATAAAAGGTGAACTTTTTGAGGTAAAGAAACATATTGAGGTACTTGAGGTGAATAGTGACATGATTGATGAACAAAGAGAAAGAAAAAAACCTAAAGGAGACATGACTGGCGTTGGCTTCAGTGAAGCTGAATTTTCCAAGAATAAAGAAGAAAAATCTGATGCGAAGATTGAAGAAAGACCTACTTTTGAACAACCTAGAGAACGCATCAGACCTTTCAAAGGTAGATGTTTTGGATGCATTAAGGTTGGACACATGAAGAGAGATTACATAGGTAAAGCCCATTTCAAACCTTTTTTTGGTTATTGCTTTAATTTTCATGCATATGGGCACAAGAAAGAAGAATGCATAAAACCTGATCAATCTAGATACATACAAGATAAAATTAGGAAAGAGTCAGTTGATAAAACCACATGTTACAAATTTAATAACCTTGGGCACATCGCAAGGTATTGCAACTTGCAGGTAAATCAGAATAAATCACCTCCTATATGCTACAAATGTTATAATCTAGGGCATATAACAAATTTTTGCAGGTACAATAGAACAAACAACAAAAGAGTTTCACCTCCTATAGATACAAAGAAGGAGAACAGTGATACTGGTAAGAGTCTTGTTGAATACAGAAGTGAATTTGACATTTGTTTAAAGAAAGTATTAGACAACAACAGTAATAAGGTGTGGAAAGTAAAAGAGTATAATGAGGTATTTGTTCAAGGAGATATAGTAGATGCTATTGTGCCTTCTCCTGATGCTAACATTGCTACATCGACGTAAATGGCCGAGCATGGCCTTAGGGGGAGCATTGGATGAAGAAACCAGATTATATTTAGCCCATGATTCTGAGGAATAAGCACATGCAAGACTTGCTATAGTGTATGCAGACATTATGGAATCTATATCTATGATCGCAACATTCAAAGATTCATATTCTATGATCGTGGAATTTGTGAATGAGTGGACATTGTGCGAAGTTGAGTTTATTGGGTAAAGTGCATTTTCTCAATTAGCGATGAATAAAAGGCATAAAAGCTACTTATTTCTTCACCATTTATAGATTAGAGACCAAGGAGAGAAGAGTTTAGAGTATATCAGACTACCAAGCAGCCACATTGCGTGATTTATCGAAGTGAAAGTTCAAAATTTAGTGTGTTTAAGGTATTTAGACTATCGACTCAAGCAAAAGTTATGGATGTACCATTGATTTATGATCTTATGGATAGACCTAGATACAAATTTGAGAAACATCCCTTTGAGTCTTGTGAGGACGACCTGGAAGGAAGTTTTTCCCAAATACCATACTGCCTCTTGCACGTAGAAGATATTAGGGCATACATACATTGAAAATATGAGACATTGGGAGACAAAGATTTTCCAAGAAATGAAGGACACGATTGGTCCAGATGGAAAAATGAAGGATGAGTTCAAACATCTAGATAACCTAAGCATTATGAAAATGGCAGACATGTATGAATTTAGCTAAGAAGAATGGTTTAAAATAATACTTAGCAGAGTTCATGACTAATTCATTTGGATATGAGAGAAAAATTTAAAGATTTGTAATCAGTTGATTAGTGACATAATTTGGCTAGACAACACTGGAGTTATTCCTCTAGAAAAAAAGAATACAAACAAACAAGTCAAAACACTAAAACGTTCTAATTGGGACAAGCGAGCAATGATAGTGAATGACATTTTCCAACTGGATGTAAGACTAGTTGCAATGATACTTGGATATAAGCTTTACTACAACATTAGACCTAATTCAGTCTTAGCAGGAGTTATTATGATGGCTTATAGGATGGTAAAGGAAAACACAAAATTCACTATGTGAGGTTCTGACACAACAGTTTTTAGAGAATGTGAAGATTATCAAGAAGGATAAATATAAGGCTTATAGGTTTGGTTCACTTCTAATTCACCCATATTGAGCATAAGTTCCCTGGAATTCACCCTAGAGCATGGATGGAAAGCATACCCACTGGTATTCAGATATCAGTGACTTACAAAAGAGAAGAAAACACATGGGTGAATGGAAAACTATATGGGATGATCAAAATTATACAGAGGAAAATGAAGTAAAGAGTCAGAATTTCTAAAGAGTTGGTTGAGAGATACACAGATACAATCTATTTCATGGTTGAAACTGATTGTTCATTTTTAGGCAGTTGGACAAAGGAAGAAATTGTGTCACCATATGGGTTATGAAGTCAGTTATGAAATTCTAGTTATGCAAGTAGAACATGTTTTGGCATCTAAAATTGACACATTTGAGGAGAGATGGAGCACATATGAAAAGAAATCAGATAAAGTTAGAGAAGAATCGTATAGAGGTATAAGGAAGAGAAAGATAGAAAAAATGGTTGATGACTTAGAAGCTAAGGCTGGAATGAATAAGGAATAGTTAAAGGAAGTAAGGACTAAGATGAATAAGGGTGCTTATGGATCAGCGAGCATTGGCATTACAGTCCTTCCATCTTCTGAAGAAGAAAATATAGTAAGTCCCACTTCTACTATTATTGACCTATCCACCAGACTTGAGAAGACAACATTAGAAGAGACTTCTGTGAGCATATCAAGAAGAACCACTAGATCAACCAAACCAAATAGTCGTAAGAAGCAAAACGTTGAAGTGGAAGCTAAGAAGAAAGTAAGACCCACTAGATCAACCAAACCAAATAGTCGTAAGAAGCAAAAGGTTGAAGTGGAAGCTAAGAAGAAAGTTGAAAAAGAAACTAGCAATGTAAGACAACTATGGAAACCAGACATGAAGTTACTACAAAGAAGGATTTTAAGATATGAAAGCCTAAACACGTTAAGTAGATACTATGAGAGGTATGACACTGATAATCAAGTATTGATAGAGGATATGGTAAGTGAACATCAACTTGCTTTCAAGAAGAACCTATTAAAGATAAAGTGTAGTATACCCGAGGAATTGTATGGTAAATTGGATATTATAATACAACTCACACATATAGAAGATGAGGCAATTAGGAGTCAAGTTGTTCAGGATATGTGTCTAGTAGTTTCTGTACAGGAGAGAGAGAAAAATACTTGAGGAACTCAAACCTTTGTTGAGAACTAAAGCAAGATTTGTGAAAATTATGGGGAGAAAATATGATGAAGTCATAGTAGATACTCAAAAGGCAATAGATCAGATACTTATGAGTAATATTCTTGAGAAAAATTCACCTCCTAAACCTACTATGCCTACACCTATAGGAATTGGAGGGAGCTCAAAGTCAGTTGAGGTAAATATTGAGAAAAGTGAAGTGAGTACTGACAAGCAACCAAATCTCTTTGTTTCTAGTGTGCCTATGACCCTTGACACTTGACTTGATTAAGAAGACCCATTTTAAGGAAACATTGATAGTACAGTGGCAGATGAAGAAGAAGCACAACAAGAGGAAGAATAGAAAGAGGAAGAGCAGAAAGAAGAATCAGAACAAAGAGAAGAGATAGATACAAAAAAAGGAGAAGAGGCAAGAGTTGAAGTAAAGGATGAAATTGACACATCCACTATTCTATTATTGGAAAGCAAGGAGAAGTTTGTAAGCACAAATGTTGATAATATGGATGAGGATGAACTGATGTGACTATCATTCATTGCATTCACAAAGGAAACAGAAAGATCTGAGCAGAAAGGATAAAAAAAGGCTAAGGTAATTACTAGAGCACTTGACACTATGAATAAAGTACTTCTAGTAGCTACTGTTTTTTAAGGAAGAGATGATGCAAAGAATCTGAATATGGAACTAGATGATTTTGATAGTCACTATGAGTCCTTAGAGAAGATTACTGAAGAGAAGACATAGAAAATATATCTAGAGAAGAATTTGAAGGAAGTATGCTACTCTATTTTATGGGACTTGGGCATTTTGAGATCAACTAAATCAAAGGCTATTATCGAGCTATTGTATAAACCCTATCAGACGCATTCAGAATATTGAAGACAATATGGCAAAGGACAGGGCTACTCTAGGTAGCATGATGGACAGTTGTGAGATCTCCTCACAATCTTTATTGGAGATGGACAGAGAGCTATGGAAGATTTTTTTATAAGTACAATGTCTTGGATGTAGAACAAGGGAGAGTAATGACAAGATCTGGTTTTATTGAAGAGCCTAATCACTCCCAAAATATCAATTCTTGAAGTTCATCTATCTGATATGGAGAAGACTACGAATTCATTGACCAATTATATGCCCACAGAGGTGAAATCTGGAAATAGTTCATACTATGCATTGATTGGACCGATACAGGTTAGTGAGTTGTAGATAGAGTTATGGAATGAAGAAGTGGAGATCTTGGAAGATTCCTTTCAAGATGTTCTACAACTGGTGAGAAAGCACTGAATTCTACATTTTCAAAAAAAATTTGGGTACACCTTTTCCATTGATGTCAAAGGGGGAGAAGACAAGAAAAATGAGAAAAGAATAAAAGAAGAGAAAAGTAAAAGTTCATTAGAGGAAAAGAGAAGAAAATAGTTAATGTTTGTCGGGAAACTTAGTCATTTTTAGCTAAGTGTTGCCAACAGTGCAAAAGGGAGAGACTATTGGAAAGTCATGTTTTTGGAGTGTTATGAGACACCTGAGGGTTGTCATTTATGTAAACATATCTGGTATGATGATTTCTTGGAGTAAAGTGCTATTTTGGAGATACAATCTTGAAAATAACTAAGTATAGAAATAAAAGTACAGAGTATAGCAGTACTGTTTTGGATAGGGAAGATCATACATGATAGTTGATGACTTGTGATCTTAAGGAAGGATACTTTGTGATATGTATGACCTTTAGTTAAGTTTGCTTGTTTTTTGATGTTGATAGCAGGGAGTTAGAGTGTTTTAAAGACATGAGAAGAGAGTGGAACAGTGTAGATGAACAATCATGATGATTGAGGGAGTATAAGATAGAATCCAAACTTGCTAAGTTGGATTGTTATTGTGGATTACCTATACTTTGGTAGTACAAGGTCGCCGACATTGAATTTACTTTTTGTATAAATATTTATTCTATTTTGTATTGTATTTGA
>MU225776.1:3004113-3019311 GCA_018584345.1 Thuja plicata | reverse complement strand
GATATTATTGACATTTACAACTATAACTATCTAAGCATTGCAGATGCTTGTTTTTGTTCATTACTGAGAACACTTTGTACCAGAAGTATTGGTTGTAAGAGTTGTAAGCTCAGTACACCCCTAATAGGGTGTTGTATACCTTTAACAAGGTTGATGTTCCTTTAATAGGGAAATATACTATGTAATACTTAGCTCCTAACAAGGCTAGGTCTCCTGAAAGGGACATTCTACTTTAGTGCATGCTTGTGGGTACCATCCCCACCGGGGTTTTCCCTTGGCTAGGATTTCCTCAAAAACAAATAATACTTTATACTTTAGTGCATGCTTATGTTCTTTTCATTTAAAAAATCTTATGGTTTATTTGGAATTGGTTTAAGTTTAATTTAAAGTGTTGTAATACTGATTCAACCCCCCTCTCAGTATTACTCAATCCTAACAAATCATTTGCTGATGAAATGAGTAAAGAATTTGAAATGTCAATGTTTGGAGAGATCAAATTTTTATTGGCTTGAAAATTTTATAGTAGGATGAACGTATATACATTACTCAATGAAAATACATCGAGGAAGTACTGAATACATTCAGAATGTAAGATTCAAAACCAGCTCGTACACCTATGGTCACTAGATGCAAATTGACAAAAGATGATAAAACAACTGAGGTAAATGAAACATTGTATAGATCAAATATTGGAAAATTGATGTATGTTATACACACTAGACTACATATTGCACACACAGTTGGTATTTTAGCAAGATTCTCTGCAAATCCTAAGGAATCACATATGATTGTTGTAAAGAGAATTTTTAGATACTTGAAGAACACTGAAGATTATGGATTGTGGTACAAGAATGAAGGCAAGTTTGAAATGAAAGTTTACACAGATGATGATTGGGGTGAAAACATTGATGATAGAAAGAGCACTACTGGTGGATCATTCTTTGTGGGAGAAATATTAGTTACTTGGATCAGTTAGAAGCAAGAATGCATATCTCAGTCACCTGCAGAAGAAAAATATGTTGCTGCTGCTAGAAACTGTTCCAACATTGCATGGATAAAAAAACTTTTACAAGTTATGAATGAAGAGATCAGTGACCTAGTGATAATACTAGTGCTATTAATATTTATAAGAACCCTGCGATGCATGCAAAAATAAAGCATATATCTATAAAGTATCACTACTTGAAGGAAAAGTATAAAAAAAACAAGTGACACTGGAATATATACAATCAAAAGAAAAACTAGCTGACATATTCACTAAACCCTTACGAAAGGATACATTTGAGTACTTGAGGACTAGACTAGGGGTTTGTCCCTTGTCTATCTGTCACTAAGTTGACTAGTTGGTTGCATCAAAATATATTTTATTAGAATATCAATCATGTTGATGCAAATTGAGAACTAGACTAACATTGCGTATCAGTACATTCAAGGTACCTGATCTGAACCACAAACTAGAGGTATTTTTGGCTACTAAAGAGCTGTATATTTTATTTTTGGCATTGTTGTCAAAAGGAGAGAAGATTTAATAAAATATCTATCCACTGCAATGGAGAAAAGGAGAAAAGAGAAAGGGAGAGAAATGAAATATCTATCCATTAAAGGGAGAGAAGATTGAAATGAATCAAATCTACATGGGGAGTCTGCATGGTGAGTTTTAATGTTGTGTAATGATTAAACATATTATATGTACAAGCTAGGGAGAGCTACAAAATTATGCATATAGTTGTAGAACATAAGTTTGGTATTCTATGGGATTTTCATATTGCATATTTCATTTTGTGTTACCATCAATGCCACAGGGAGAGATTGACGAACTACAATTGATTGTATGTTTGAATTCATTGAGTTGATGATCAACCGAGTTACTAATGTGATGAAATACATTAAATCAGTTAATTTATTGTCATTGATGTCAACTTGTTTTGATTATCATTGTGGTTATAAACATATATAATGGATTAAAGATCTGGAGAAAACAAAATTTATGTGGTTGGTAACTGAAATGTTTTTTATACACCTAGTTGGAGCATTGGACATCGGGCAAACATAGTGTATACCGAGTTTAGTGTTAACCGAGCTAGGTATCATCGACGCATCACAATATTGACTGAGTAAAATAAATTGAAGCCCGACTAGATGATGAGCTGGAAAATTGTTTATGATTTTGAGGTAATTTATAATGTTTGTTAAGATGATCAAAAGCCTGAAAATTCAAGATGATTGGACAAAGGAGATTGAAACGTGTTTTTGACACAACTGTCGAGGAAGGTTGAAGCAGAAAAATCAACGATGGATATTAAGAGGGAAAATATAAGGATGGAGATTAAATGGCTTATTGTGTCTATTTAAATAGACAAGAGATTCATTATGAATTGCACACATACATGCATATTGCTGAAGAGATTAACTTCATGCATGACTGATCAAACTGGTTGAAGACAGAACTGAGTATTTTTGCAGACATCACTGAGCGACAGAGAATGAACATTACCAAGTAGAACATAGTATGAAGAATTAGAGGGAGTTAATTTGATATTGATCAGAGGTATTATTGTGCTTATCATAGATATGAAAATATGCAAATAGAGTTGTATTTAAGTCAGATCATTATTGTATCAGTTTAACCATTGTTACAACAAACCTCTTAACTGTGTGGTACTTAACAGTCTTTGTTATTTCACCATGACATTAAATTAATTTTGATTGTTTTCTTGTTGACCCCATAGTGAATGATTGGTCAAGGGAGAAACGTTAGTAATAAATCCTCTAACCATCTCACACCTCACAATGTGTATTGTAACCTTTTTTAGGGTTGGATCTTCACCGAGCTCACTTCAGAAGAGTGATCTATTTTGGGTACTGGTCCCAGGTGGTTTTGCCTTTGTAGGGTTTCTACGTTAAAAATTTGTGCTAATGTGTATGTGTGTTGGATTGTTATTTGGCTTTACACATTACCTTATTTGCATTGATTGATAATCACAATATTTATTTATTGCTACTCGGTAATGGAGTTTAAGATCATAGTTTATATTTCACCGAGTTGATTTATATGTTTGAAATTGTTGTTATATACATCTGGGAGTATTTGGGACAGTAGGATAAATGCAACTAACTGATTCACCCACCTCTTGGTTATCTAACATTATATACCCCATGGTCCAATAGGACACTCGGTTTATAAAAGACCATAGAGCCTATTAGCCTTACAAATGGGTCATTGAGTACATCATGGGTGATACTGTTGGATCCAAACCTTTATTTCCTTAACTTCTATCTACCAAGTGGCTAGATTACATGATGGTGCCTTGCACCATGTTCTGAGGGCCAAAGAAATTCAAGTACCTTGAGCTGGCAAATCTTAGACTTTGACTCCAGTTTATTCAATAGCTTCGGAAGTCATCCAAGTGGCATTTTCCAGGGGTTGATCCTTCAATTTGATTAGGTTATCATAGTATGCATGTCTCCATTTTTAGTTTCTTACCCTTTTGTCAAGGACACTCTATCTATTGATGTATGCACCACATATTCTCCAATATTTGTCTTAGTTGTGCACAAATCTGTCAATGTGACCTTATATTGCCTGTTAATTTGGAGTACCATTCCATTTCTTGTCTAGTGAGAGTTTGAGGGAAGAGTCTCATGAGATATGTTTCTTTATGATAAACTTCAATATAAGAAGTATAAAATTATCTTATGTGGTCGATCAAATTACTCTTCCCTTTGTATTTCTCAAATTTTGGTACTTCAAAATTTCTTGGGAAAGGAAGCACATATAATATCTCATCAAATGGGTTAGGGAATAAATCTTGTTCTATATAAAGAATCTTCTTTCCCTTAAATTGTATCTTGTTAACTTGCTTCTGTAGCTATTGGATTTGGTGAGCCATATCTTAATTATGTGAAGACTTTGTAACTTTGTCAGGGCGTTGTTCTGATTAAGTAAAAGTAGGTTTTACAAGGACCCGAAACCTTTACAAAAAAACAAAGAGTTCAGCAGGTTTTACAAGGACCTGGAACCTAGAATTTAATGAAAGATAAACAGTATAAAACAGAAACAACTATGCCAAAGCACCATAAACAGAAGGGCCAGTAAAACATTGAACCGAACAAAAAAAAAGTCCCAAAGAAACAATAGAAGAAAGCAGGGACAGCAAAAAACCCAACCAGGATAGCAACTACATATCCTTTACCAGCTCCTTAGCTTCTTATTGCATGTTATTGACCGAATTTTTTAGCTCCTCTGTTTCTTTGTCCTCCTTAGGACTCTTTTTCTTGGCACTAGCTCTGGTGCGCGATCCCGGTCCCGTTTTCTCAACTATACTACTGTATTTATCCTTGTTGATCCTTTCCAGTTTGTCCATAAGAATCTACGCGTGACCACAGTAAGCTTTTAGGCTTATGAGACATTGTTCCCCTATTTTTTTAACAGATGCCTCCAGTCTTTTAACTTTAATATTCAGACTCTTAATTTCTTCCTCCTTGTTATCCTTTCCATCCTGTCTTTAATATGTTTGATTTGTTTCTCCATGATTTCCACCTTGTTAGCATACTCAGCCTGAGCTTCCGAGTTGCCAACAACTTCTTTCATTTCCTTTAGACACTCTGCCACAGGTTTTTCCCCAATCCCCATTCTATTGAGAATTTTCATATCCTCCTGTGTTTTCTCAACTTGGTTTTTCAAAGTAACCTGCTCATTATACATATTATTAATCAACCCATAAAAACCCTCGATTATACCTTTGTTGTCTTTCTTATTATAATCCCCTTTTTCCAGATTATCAGGATATTCCTTGAACCCAGAATCAACAGCTTTATTCTTGTCCAAATAATCATCCCCCTTCTGAGTATCAATCTTCAACTCCCTAGTTTTGATCAAAGTGTCATCTTTTTCATTATCTCTGTTGTCTCTTTCCTTAGTCTTCCTCTTTTCAGGAGTAATGTCTTCCTCGTCAGAGGTAAGAACAATTCTTTTCCTGCTAGTGTTATTGTTTCTGCGCATATCCTTCCCCTCAACTCTTTTCCTTTTTTTACCCTCTTTTTTAGTAATTTCATTGTCTGTCTCAATTTCTAAATCCCCAATCTGGGTATTCTTATGTTTCTTCTTTTTACTAGTAGCCCCAATTTCAATCTTAGTCACCGAGTCCGCAGTCTAGGTCTTCTTCTGAGTTTTCATTTTGCCTTTTTGTTTTCTGCTATCTACCTCCCATTCCTCATCACTATCCTCAGTTTCTGACCCTTCACGGCTAGATTTGTTCTTCTTTTTTGGAATACCCCTTTTCTTATTTTTAGGAGTAAAGAAGCCTCTTGCCTCTCCTTCACTTTCAGTATTTTCTTCAAACATACTGTACTCCTCATCCCCTTCTGTTTCTTCCGCATCCTTTAATATCTTCTTCTCCACTAACCTTTCCAATTTTTTAGCTTTCAACACCTCATAAACAAGCAACATAAGTCCTTGGTGAGAAGCATGGTCCCCCTTGGGGTCTTTCTAATAGCTAGTAATAGTAGCTTCTAAAAAACTGAGCAAGTAGTAAGGTAAGATAATTTTAACCTTATGTCTAAAATGATTTAACAGCATAAAATGGTGCCCAGTCGCTCTAGTAAACCTACCATCTAGCGTGATATAGCTAATGATGATATAGAGAACATACCTCCATCGTCTAGAAATGCACTTAGGGTTATGATAGGAAGTGTCAATCTTCACCAATCTGTTCCTCTCTTTTTCGTTAACTTTGTCAGGGCGTTGTTGTTGTTGTTTGTGGACAACTTTTCTTAGCGGGCACTGATTACATTGAAGTGTCCATTCAGGATTATCTTGTTCTAATGACTCTAAAGTGATATCTTTATGTGGCCCATGACATTATTGTGTTGTTTCTGATATTGTGAAACTTGAAATTGTTCTATTTATTGTGTGACATATTGTTCGGGATCCTCCACTAGTGTTTTTGAATAAGTGAATGGTTGTCTTGGTGGAGGTACATAATTCTGATCTTGAGGAAGATATTTTTGTTGTGATATTTGTTGTACTTCTAGTGTATAATATTGATGATGTGATGCACACTACATATTGTTGATGTTGCACCATATATTTCTGTTGTTGTGAGATATATTATTGTTGTTGATTGTGCAGAACATACTTCTATTGTTGTGAATGTTGTTGATGCACTTTTTCTCTTTTAGTGGCCCTTGAACATGTTGTGTGATAGGATAATATCCTTGACCCACTTGATATGGTTTTCCTTGCAATACTTATTGTTCTTCTTTGTGTTGTTGTTTCTATCGTAGTGGTGCAAGTATATCACCAAGATTTGGAGCCTTATGCTTTGGTGGTTTTTATTTTTTTCCTTGAGACATCATATTAACCTGGTGGAATTGGTGAGATGTTGATAATTCTCTTCTTCTTTGGTTTAAGTGACACACTTGGCAAAATTGTAGTGGTCACACAAGATTGTTAGAATGAATTTAGAATAACTGAGAGGGGAGGGGTGAATCAGTTATCCTCAGGTCTAGATGTACCAAATAAAACTTTCTGATTTATAAACAATTCAGATCTACTTGGCAGCAGTAGTATATGTCAATATCTTAAACATGCAGCTTACTGTTTAATGTAAATAGCTAGTAGAAAAAATTAGTAAAACAAACCATAAGCATTCACACAAGTTGACACCAGTATTTAACGTGGAAACTCAATATGGGAAAAACCACCAGTAACATGCTACCAAGTTTCACTCTTCTAAAGTTAGCTCTATGAGGAGCCAACCCTGTTAAAGGTTACAATAACACACTGGTAGGTGTGACCTGGTTAAAGGGTTTAATCACCCTGTCAGGAGTTGCTTGGTTAGAGGACTTAGAACATTCTACCTGAATTTCACCTTGCTTAGAGGATTTATAAAAATGACTGTTAGGTCAACCTTGTTAAAGGATTTTAACTGATACAATGGTTAGAAAGTAATCAGCAGTTGTGATCGGATACATACAACTTACTTTGCAAATTCAGATCCAATTACAGCTTTGATGTTAACTTACTGGATGTCCTGCATTGTCATTTCAATCTTTTGATCTGCTTAGAAATCCGTCAAGCAATCACACATGCAAGTTTCTGCTTCTGTGTTCAGCCTTCTCTGCTAGGTCATGCCAATCAGTAAATCAACTATGCAATCCTCTTGCATACATGTACATCAATTTGTACATCCACCACTTCAATGAATAACCCCTTGAGCTTATCATATACCTCTCTGTCTAGGTCAGATAAATCTTTTCCGCTTAATCAAGATTGTAGATCTTAGGTTAGGTCAGATAAATCTTTGTCGCTTAATCAAGATTGTAGATCTTAGGTTAGGTCAGATCAAATGGATCATTCCATCATTACATTACATTTACTTCTCCAAAGTAGTCTCTAATTAAAACTTGAAAACATACATTAATTACGGTTATCCATACATTAAATGACGTGGATCAATATTTAATTAACTTTACATATCCCAATAAAATTAACTAAGTCGGCCAGAGATCTCAAATCTCATCATTAATCCAAATACTGTAAGTCGGCCAACATCACTGTTTCCACTCGACAATTTCACTGGTGCTCGACACTGAACAAACTTGCTCAGCACAAACAACTTCGCCCGGCATCAAACCAAACTTGCTCGGCACAAGCCAGACTTGCTCGGCAAAAAACAGCCAGAAAAACTGTCTTTGAAAGATGAACAAATAATTTCTTTGCCAGAGTGCCAACTAATCAAGTACCCTTTTATTTGCCTTAAGTCAACAATTCACTTGGTCTTCTTGTTAAATCTTCTCCATCAATCAATAGATATGGTACTCAAACAGATAACAATAGTCTCACTAGTTAAGATTTGACATCAATGACAAAATAAAAATTGCTTGTATTGTCACTTTCCAATAAAGATGTGTTTGTCATTTGTACCATAGATATGCTTGGTATGTCTTTGATTGGTCCTTTGGATGTCATTGCGGCTGAATTTTTCTCTTGCATAGTTGAATATACTAATAATAAAGGAGCACTTTGTTGTTTTTCTTCCAAAGAGGATATATCTGGCATTCCGCAAGGAAACAAAAATGAATATTTTGGTACTTGTTGTTGACCTACTTGTGTGCATTTCTTGAAATTATGTCTCGTTGTCCTTTGAAGATATGCTTTGGAAGCATTATTAGTATCCACTATTCCTCAAGGAAGTGGTATTATTGTGTTAGACAAGGGAATAATTAGTGGAACTAAGATTTCCTTTTGAGGAATTCTAATAGCTAATTCATTTCATGGTCTCTTTTGTGCTACTTTCATATTTAGTTCATCCGAGACTTGTTCCCCTTTTCCTTTGGCCAAAAGAACTAAAGGCTGATTTTCTTCCAAGGTAATTTTTATAGTGCAATATCAATTGATGAAATGATTTATTTAACATTTTGAGATATCATTTTGGATCGTAGGTCATGATGTATTCCAACATATTTTGAATTCTTTTATCTTCGATAGCTTTAAAAAATTTCTCTCTAGGCAAATCCTTAAGTGAAATGTGACTTACTTTCGAACCTTCTAAGTCTGGAGAAGGGCTTGATAATTCATTTGGGTCCTTTAATCGTAGATTCGATTGACCACAATAAAGACCTAGTTCCATGTTTGAGGTAGGTCCTTTTTGCAAATATGTTTGATAGGTTTTATCTAATTCAAATGTTGGTTGGTGTTCCTTTTGAGTTGTTGGTGGAACACTACCATGCCCTGGTTGCATATAGTCAATGATTGATCCAAAATTTGGTGAAGGTCCCCTTTGAATCGTGCCAAAACTATTACTTGAAAAAGTCCTAAATAGGCTAAAGAATGATTTTGATAATATTGTCATTTCTGGAAACTAACATCAAGTATAGAACTCTATCTGAAAAACATAGTTTATCAGAAAGAAGGTTATGACTATCATCAAACATTATAGGAAAGTTTTATCAGCAAAAGGATAAGAGATGATTAGAATTAAGTACAACATCCTATTATCACATCGGCCTATGCAAGAATAGAGAAAACCTAGTTAGGGAAAAACACTTGAAAAATTGTCAGTTGGATTTAGAACTGATAGATTAGGTCAAGGCAATACTTTAAAAAGTAGATCAGAGAGAGAAAAAGATATAGTGAAGAGAAGAAGAAAGAAGTGATAGTGCAGAATATGAACAAGTATTGGTGAAGACAAGTGAAGTGATAATCAAAGAAGGAATGAAGAAGAACAAGATCTGACAAGCTTTAGAAGAAAGCATTGATAGGTTAAATTTCTTGTTGATTTATTCCTAATAGTTTAGCAAGAAGATTGTGAAATTCCTTAATCGGGTAGTCTCTAACCAGACTGAGAAGTTCTATTTAGAAACTTATTCTAAATCCTTTAACAAGATGAACACTGTATAAGTAGGATAAAATCCTTTAACTGGGTTACTCCTAATATGGTATAAGACTTTAACAGGTCTGTAGGTAAATCCCATAACTGGGTAGCATTTAACAGTGCTTTTGTAAGCTCTTAACTGAGCACCTTATTATTGCAGTGATAAGATGTTGGTTTCATCCCCATTGTAGTTTTTCTCTCTCACCAAGGGTATTCTCCGACAACAAAATAGTGTTTGTTTGTTTATATATTTTATATGTTTGTTAACTTGAAAAGCTATTAGTTACCAGTTATTGGTTAATATTACAACATTTATTGGATAAAGCCATAATAGATATCGGTATTGGTAAACATAAGAGTATAAGTTTGAGATCGATAGGGCATAAGTGTGAGCTGTTTGAGGTACTGATTCACCTCCCTCTCAATCCCTACCCTAAATATTTCCAAAAAAAACTTGGTGAATTATTTGAGGGGTACCCCATTTTACATAGGTCATTTCTTTGTCTCACATTAGAAGGGAATTGCAAAAATGTGACAATTCTTGGATCATGAAAAGTTTGGGTTATCTCATTTGGAGATTCCATGCTGATTAGATCACTTTGTTGGGTTTGAAATGTTACACCTTGTCTTGGATAAAATGGTGGTTGTGATTCTCCTTGTGATATGAACATAGGTTGATAAGTATCTTGTCACTGTTTGGATGCTTGGGAACTTGTAAAAACTGGCATGACGTCTATATGCAAGTGCAATATTTTTTTGACTTTCCAAGATTTTTTTTAAATTTTTTTGGACTTTTGAATTTTTAAATGAGAATACAAAGCAATCTAAGGCTTATGCAACTGTGTTTTTTGGGATTTTTGACTTCAAATATTCTTTGGAAAATGAAAACCTAAGAATATAACCTTTGTAAATTGAATAAGGATCTTGAGATTTACAGATATTTAACGAATAGAGATAATTGGGTAAAAGGGACTAGCTCAAATCCACTATGACAAAGCTGGAATTTGACTAAATGATAGAAGGACAAATTGGATAAAAGGATAAAGAGACCAAGTCAAGATCGTATCTTCAATAACATAAGGAAAGACTAAGATTTACATTCTTTTGGGATTTTGAAAAGGTTTTTAAAAGTGGCTAAGATGAGCTCTTTATGTAAAATGGACTATAATGCAAGAGACTTTGAGATTGAAAATTCAAAAGGGACTAATGTGATGCATGCAAATATTGCAAAGGGACTATGATATGAATGTGCTGAATGTGGACTACTATGCATGCCACAAGGATCCAAGGTAAAAAAATTTATATTTCGTATGCTCACAAAAGTTTGATACAAGGTGTTTGTGACAAATTGAAGCATTTAGGAATGATTTGATTGTGTTATTAAGAGTGCTTAAGAGTTTTCTGAAATTTTTTCTTTTTATATTTTGAAACACTCAAAGAAGACATGCTAGGAAGAATGGCTATTGTAAAAATTAAAATAAGCACACCACTACCTAGGTTGGCTAGGACTATATCCATTGAATTCCCAGTTGAATGAGTTTAGTTGCACCTACTTATAAAGGATAGCCTAAAATATTGGAGGCATGGGATCCTCCTTACAGTGCACTCACTTCTGAGGAAAACCAAGCTTCAAATCAAAAGGTCGTCACTTCCCAAGTGACCATTGTCTCTAATAAGAGTTGTAAAAGTGTGGGATGTATTTGTGGTTTCCGTCTATGTCAGTGAATAAAAGGGGTTATTTGGACAACTACCCAAATGTTTTTATTAAACGCATCTATTCCAAACATATTTTATGAATAATACAAGGCATTGTGGTAGCACAAGCACTATTGAGACATATAGTCCTATGAATACCAGACAAAAGTGATCTTAGGCCTCCAAAAATTTTATTTCAAGGAGGTATTAGATTATGGTGGGTTGAAAGAGGTTAGATTTTCCTTGTTTCCACTTGGGGTTTTCCCTCTCACCGGCTATGTTAAAGCACTGGGGAGGAAGGTCATCTATAAAATTGAATGAATTTCTCTTCACCCAAGATCCACGAAGGTGATGGGAAAGGATACATTCATTTAACGTTAGGATAAAAATCTAAAAGCACTTCAAACACATAAGCAAATTTGTTCATTTTATGCACCAAATTGAAGTGTTTTCTAACTACTAAAAGGAGACATGAAATTTTAGGAAGACACACAAGACCTTCGTCAAGCATGCTGCATGAAACATATTTGTATATTATCATGCATTCTTCATCCCATCATCGCCAAAATTCTGCATAGATTATTAGTAACACATAAATCATGCATATCAAGTGTAAAAATAGAATTAAAAGTGTAGAAACTCAAAGAAAACAATCTAAATGATCAGATATACCAACTGCGTAGGAATCTGAACCAACTTTGTAGCATAGAGGACCAATTGTGCAATATCGTGATAGACTGCCTAGAAATAATGACCAAATGCGTGGAAAACCTTATGGGGAGCTCTAACTTCTAAGAGATTTATTTCTCTTTCCAAGACCCTTAGTTTGGTCTTATTAGGGTTTCAAACACTACCCTAACCAGAAGACAACTCTATGATCTCCTATCTCATTTAGAAGTCTCCACCAACTTCAAATTCCCTCCAAGTCCGTCTCCATTCAACTATGCACCCATAGGCTTATTCAAGCCAATTCCTCTCCAATCTGACCTTCAAAATAGAAATGGGATTCCTGACCATTCCTAGGTCACTTTGAACTAGTTTTGATCCACTTTTATGGATCCCTTCATTAGGTTTCAATCGGGTTCATAGTTTTTAGATTTTGAGGCCTGGTAGCCTTTTTGGTCAATTAGGCCTCCTAGAAACTAATTTTCTTGGATTTCTTTACAAAGCCCCTTAACAACCCTCCAAGATAAGAGAGAGAAAGAGGGAAAGAAGCCCATTGCTTCATGGAAATATATGGTAGCAAGACTAAGAGATGCTTACATCCTTGAGGATTATGAAATCTAGTTACAGAAGAGAAGAAAAGGTCTAAGATAGAAGGACCTAGATGTCAACTCATACACAGAGGAGTTTCAAAGACTTTGTATGAGGTCAAGGGTAGCAGAAGAAGAGAAAGTGAAAGTAGCAAGGTATCTTAATGGCCTAATATGGACCATTCAAGATGAGATGAGTCCTTTGAATCCAGATATAGTTCAGAAATGCCACCAAATTGCTATTAAGGTGGAGGATAAGTTGAAGAAGAAATAAAACTCCAATACTTCAAGAGGAAGAGACACCAGAGGATAAAGAAGTGGTTATGGAGGAAGAAGCTCTGAATCTAAAGGACAATTAGAGACTAATCTCACTAAACAACATGAACGAAACTTCAATAGGGGGAGTTCAAGCATAGGGAGGAACTCTAACAATAGAGGAAGAGGTAGTATTCAAGGGAGAGGCAACTATTTTTCCAACATGAAGTGTTATCACTATAATCATGTAGGACATCCAGCCTATAGGTGTCCAGAGAAGGGAAATACCTCTCAAGAGAGTGACAAAAGAGTGAACTATGTTCATGAAGAGACAAGTGGGAACGAGAACCCTGAAGTGCCATTGGAATCAGAGGAGGGAGAAAACCTTATGATGAGGAGAACTCTGATAAAAGAACCAGTAATGGAAGAAAGCAGTCAAAGGAGAGCACTATTTAGAATAAAGTGTAAAATGATGGGCAAGGTGTGTAGAGTCATCATAGACTTGGGATCAACTGACAACATTCTATCAGAAGAGGCAGTCAGTAAACTGAAAATAACAAGGATAGCCAACACCAATCCTTAAAAGGTCACTTGGCTAAACAAAGGGCAACATGTCCTAGTTAATGAGCAAGCTTGGGTAGAATTCTCCATTGGGAGATATAAGGATAAAGTATTGTGTGATTTCTTAGCTATGGATGCATGTCACTTGCTTCTAGGTAGACCATGACAATTTGACCGGATGACCATACATAATAGAGTGAAAAACTCATACACCTCCAAGAAAGACATACAAAATCCAGTCACTATTAGAGGATGTAGAAGTAAAGTCTACTGGTCCCAATGTTCTTGTGGTGGGTGAAAATAAGTTCTTAGAGACTCTAGATGAACGAGAAGGAATTTTCTTTGCACTGGTGTTGAAGCCAAAGGAAGTTGCAGACAAACCAGAGAAGAGGCTTGAGCTGCCAAAATAAGTTCAAGAGATGCTAGTAAAGTATCAAGGGATAGTGAGTAGTGGACAACCACCCACCTTACCACCTAAGAGGTTAGTAATCCACCAAATAGACCTAATATTTGGAGCTACCCTACCCAATAAGATAGCCTATAAAATGACTCCCAATAGAATGAAGAGATTTCTAGACAAATCCAAGAACTTTTAGAACAAGGTCTTATAAGAAAGAGCATTAGCCTTTGTGCCGTACCCACAGTTCTAGCACCTAAGAAAGGGGAATCTTGGAGGTTATGTACAAACTCCAAAAAAATCAATAGGATTACCATTAGGTATAAGTTCCCTATCCATAGGATAAAATACCTAATGGACTGTCTAGGAGGAGCTAGATACTTTACAAAAATACACCTACATAGTGGCTATCACCAGATAAGGGTAAATGAAGGGGATGAGTGGAAGACAACCTTCAAAACCATAGAAGGACTATATGAATGGCTTGTCATGCCATTTGGCCTATCAAATGTCCCATCAACTTTCATGAGGTTGATGAATGAGGTACTTAAAGACTACATTATAAAGTTTGTAGTGGTGTACTTAGATGACATACTCATCTTTATTAAAACAAGAGAATAGCACCTCAAACACTTGGAATTGGTTTTTAAGAAGCTGTAGGAGGATAAGTTGATGATCAACTTAGAAAAGTGTGAGTTCATCAAGACAAAGATGGTGTACCTTGGTATTTTTATCACAAGGTAACTTAAAAATGGATCCAAGCAAGGTTAAGGCCATCGTCAATTGGCCTACTCCAAGAACAAGCATTGAGTTTAGAAGATTTCATGGTCTTTCACAATACTATATAAATTTTATCAAATAGTTTAGTTTAATATGTGCTCCTATGTTAGATACAATTAAAGGAGGCATGAAGACTAAGTTTGTTTTGAATGAGAAAGATAATCATGGTTCTGAGCTATTGAGAAAGAAGATTGCAACTCAACCAATTTTGGTATTGCCAAGTTTTGATAAGTTGTTTACAGTGGAGTGTGATGCCAATAATGTGGCAATTGGAGCTGTCTTAAGCCAGGAGGGAAGAGCAGTGACTTTCTATTTGGAGAAGTTGAGTGAAGCTAAGAAGAAGTATTCTTCTTATGACCTAGATATGTATGCTCTGGTCTAGTCACTGAGAAAATGGAGGTATTACCTATTGCCAAAGGAGTTCATTGTCTATTAAGGTAATCAAGCATTGAGTTTCTTGAAATCACAAGGAAAATTGAGTCATAATCATATGAAGTGGGTTGAATACTTGCAAGCATATACATTCAACATCAAACATAAGAAAGGGTTGCCGAATAAAGTTGCAGATGCTTTGAGCAGAAGAGCCTTGACCATTCAAGAGATTCAACTACAGAGTATGGGAATTAACAACTTGAAGGACCTGTATAAGAAAGAGCATTAGCCCTTTTAGAAATTTAATACTTTTAGAACAAGGTCTTATAAGAAAGAGCATTAGCCCTTGTGCCGTACACACAATCCTAGCACCTAAGAAATGGGGAACTTGGAGGTTATGTACAGACTCCAGAGAATCCAATAGGATTACCAGTAGGTATAGGTTCCCTATCCCTAGGATAGAAGACCTAATGGAGTGTCTAGGAGGAGCAAGATACTTTACAAAATT
>MU225776.1:2902765-3000670 GCA_018584345.1 Thuja plicata | reverse complement strand
GGATGATTGGAAGAAAACCTTCAAAACTATAAAAGGACTATATGAATGGCTTATCATGCCATTTGGCTTATCAAATTCCCGATCAAATTTCATGAGATTGATGAATGAGGTACTTAAAGACTACATTAGGAAGTTTGTAGTGTTGTACGTAGATTACATGCTCATCCTTAGTAAAACAAGAGAAGAGCATCTCAAACACTTGGAATTGGTTTTTAAGAAGTTACAGGAGGAGAAGTTGATGATGAACTTAGAAAAGTGTGAGTTCATCAAGATAGAGCTGGTGTACCTTTGTTTTGTGCTATGACAGGGTAACTTAAAAATGGATCCAAGCAAGGTTGAGGCCATCATCAACTAGCCTACTCCAAGAACAAGTACTGAGGTAAGAAGCTTTGATGGTCTTGCACAATACTATAGAAAGTTTATCAAATATTTTAGTGAAATATGTGCTCCTATGTTAGAAACAATTAAAGGAGGCATGAAGACTAAGTTTGTTTGGAATGAGCAAGTTAATAATGGTTTTCAGCTATTGAAAAAGAAGATTGCAACCCAACCAATTTTGGTGTTGCCAAGTTTTGAAAAGTTGTTCACAATGGAGTGTGAACCCAACAATTTGGAAATTCGAGCTTTCTTAAGCTAGGGGGGAAGACTAGTGGCTTTCCATTCAGAGAAGTTTAGTGAAGATAAGAAGAAGTATTCTTCTTATGACCTACAGATGTATGCTCTAGTCTAGTCACTGAGAAAATGGAGGCATTACCTATTGCCAAAGGAGTTCATTGTCTATTAATATATTCAAGCATTGAGTTTCTTGAAATCATAGGACAAATTGAGTCATAAGCATATGAAGTGGGTTGAATACCTGCAAGAATACACATTCAACATCAAACACAAGAAAGAGTTGAAGAATAAAGTTGCATATGCTTTGAGCAGAAGAGCCTTGACCATTCAAGAGATTTAATTGTAGAGTATGGGAATTAACAAATTCAAGGACTTGTATGATGAAGATGAGGACTTTATAGACATCTACAAGGTATCTCAAGAGTATAAAAACCACTTTCATAGTCAAGACTCTGAGTGCACTTTGCAGTCTGGTCTATTGTTTAAAGGGAGTTAGTTATCTATCTCTAGGGGTTCTATTAGAATTAATCTCATACAAGAGAAACACAATGGTGCACTTAGTGGCCATTTTGGGATTAAAAAAACTCAAGAGTTAGTCCCTCAAGATGAATTTGGATGTGAAAAGATATGTATAAGGTTGTGTTATTTTTCAGAAGGCCAAAGGAACATCTAAAAATGCAGGCCTATATCACCCTTTGCCCATTCCAACCAGACCATGGGAATGCCTAAGCATGTACTTTGTAGTAGGTTTGCCCAAGACTTGACAAGGAATGGATAGTGTCTATGTGATTGTAGACAGATTTAGTAAAATGGCATACTTTGTACCTTGCAAGACAACCAAAGATGCCAGTCAGATAGCTCCTTTATTCTTGAAAGAAGTTGTTAGAATTCATGGTTTACCACTGAGTATCATGTATGACAAATATAGCAAGTTTATGAGTCACTTTTGGAATACTCTTTGGAAGAAGTTGGGCACCAACTTATCATTTGGATCTACCTACCATCCTCAATTGTATGGTTAGAGAGAGGTAGTAAATAGGATCCTTGGAAATCTCCTAAGATGCTTAACAAAAGAGTATGGTCAAACATGGGACCAACTCATAGGCCAAGCTGAATATGCCTACAATGACACTGTGAATAGGACCACAAGGAAAATTCCTTTTGAAATTGTCTATGGTATTCATCCTTTAGACATTCATGAACTCAGAGAACTCAAGGATGGAACTAAAGGAAGTGGATATGTTGAGGTTTTTGTGTGTGCTATGCAAGAGGTTCATGAGACAGCTAGGAAGACACTTACTGAGAATACATAAAAGATCAAGCATAAAGTGGATGAGAGAAGAAGGGTATCCAATTGAAGGTTGGAGATCTAGTAATGGTTCACCTCAACAAGGCAAGGCTTCAGAAGGTAACACCTCATAAACTTCAGATGAGAAGAATTGGTCCATGTGTCATACTAGCCAAGTATGGAGCCAATGCCTCCAAGGTGGAACTTTCAAAGGATTTGGGTTTATCACCAGTGTTTAATATTGTAGAATTGGTATTGTATAAAGGCCCAATCACTGATGCTAATCAGAGTTTGAATTAAGTAATACAGGAGGTTGAAGAACTACATTTTCTATCTACACCAATCAAACAAAAAGAGAGCATTCTGAATTCTAGAGTTTACAAGAAGACCAGAAAGGAGTATAAAGAACACTTGGTAAAATGGAAAGGACAACCTAATGCAGATGCAGTGTGGATCAAGGAACACGAGTTTCAGAAGTTGGGGGTTGATACAAACTTACTCAATCCAAGGGTGGATTGAAGTCTTTTTTTAAGGGGAGGATGGTGCAGGAGCACCTAGGCAATCCTCAAATCCCTAGTGTTTTGGCTTGTATTTGACCTTGGCCAAGTTAGAGTGTGTGTTTTCTTAAGGGCTTAGAATTTCATGTTATGTGTGTGAATAGGTGAATTAGTTTTAGTGCTAAGTTCACTATTAGTCTTTGTTAGTTGTTGTTAGTAGGTTAGTCCTAAATTTGGTCTAAAGTTGGGAAGTGGGTCCTAATTGTGTCCTAGATCCATGTTGGGTGCAAAAGATGCTTCATGAGTTATTAATGAGGTTAGTTCATTGAACTAAATGGGTTAGAGGCCCTATTTTCTAGCTTGCATGATAAATACAAAAGATGCTAAAAGTTGTCATGACAACATTTGCAACTTTTTGCAAATGTTGCATGCAACTTGACAACATTGGATCCCCTGAATTCTAGGATTGGGAATTGATTTAAAATAGCATAAAATGGTGTAGAAGCCATATTTAGACACTCTATGGCTCGTTTCCTAAGGTAGAGTGAATGTAAGAAACTTTTGGAGAGTAAGAAAGCAAGCTTTGGTGAAAATAGTGCACAGTCGACTACTTTGAAAGTTTTTAGTGTTTGAATGGATTGAATCTTGAGATCTAACTTTGGATTCATGTTGTGTAGATTGTTTTAAGACTTTTTCATTTAGAGTGTTAGTCATTTTGAGTTGGTCTTTTAGTTGTATGAGAATATCTTCTTTTTAGGTAGTATGTTGGTCTCATTCAGACAGTTCTTGGTTTCATGGCTCCCCCATGAAATGCAACAGTGTAAAAACAAAAGTTTGAATGAAATGCTTATGGGAGCCACTTTACATAGTGTATATAGAGGTAGGAAATCAGGAGAGGTGTTTAGCTATTTATAAGGTCATGCCCTAGGCGAGTTAGGACAACCCTGTTAGGAGCATGACAGGGATAAATGTATTTGCAGAGACAAGGGAATGTAATGGATAACTGAACCAAGTGTGGTCTTAGCATTATTAGGGTCTCATAGATCCCTAGTGTCGATCTCAAAGCCCAACCAATCCATCTGGATTGAGTTTTGAGGAGAAATCAGAGAGTTGCTAGAAGAGAGCCAAAATAGGCCTAAAAGCCCTACTTTCCAGGACAGTGATGTACAGACAGTTTGGGAACCCTAGACCTTAGAAATATTTTAGGCCTTCAAAAAGGGTATTTGGACCCCTGATTATTTTTGTGGGTTGTGTGTAAGTTTTTAGAGTTAATCCAGAAAAACCCTCCAGATAGGGCTAATAGGATCATTAAGCCTAATTGGTCAGTTTGAATGCAAATAGTGAACTCAACCAAATTGGGTTTGAAGACTTATGGGTTTGGAGTTGTATGGATAAAGCATTAAGACAAAACTATGAGATAGTTGTCCCTTAGAGTGAACACAAAATTGAAGACTCATAAAGAAGAGATAGGAGTGGTCTTAGGTAGAGTACCTGGAGACTAGAGAGGTCCTAAAGAGCTATTTGGATCCAAAGTGGACTAGGGAGAACAAAATCTAGTCTAGAGCATTGTATAAGCATACTTCTAAGGTTATTTCTATCAATGAATAAAGAAAAAGTGGATACTAGTCTTGAGAAAGGCAAAGCAAAGGTCTCATAAATCAGAATTTAGATGAATAAACAATGGGTAAGGAAATCCTTTGAAAGTTTAGATCAAAACAATGGAGGATCTAATGGCACCCAAGATAGTGAGTTGGGTGGATCTACCATCATAGAATAGAGATGCAAGGAGATGACTGGAATTACGCATTCAAACCATCATACATTAGTTCCAGATATGCTAGAAATTCCAAATCTGCATATTGATGCATCAGTACATATTATATTGCTAACCGAGTCAGGATCTCAGTTGCACCTGAGCTACTCTAGCTTAATCGAGCTGATTTAGATTTTATAAGAATTGGAAAGTTAGTTTTTGTTGAGCTTCCGAGTGAGCCTGGGAGAACTACCTGAGCTTTTCCAGCTACTTTGTATGGAGCATTCAATGAAATACTTAAATGGTAAAAATTCTTATAAATGATGAATCAAAAGGGTCAGTGTTTCCAAAGATTTCAGTTTGCAAATAAATTCAGAGCCCTTAGCAATTCCAAGTGAATTTGTGTTTGAAAGCAAAGTTTGATTAAATTCTCTGAGCGATATGGCATCCACATCAAGCAGCAAAGTTAAGAAAGGATCCAAGATGTTGGTAAGAAATGTTTTTTGTAACCCTCCAGAATTTAAGCTTCATCTGTAAATAGCAGAGGAAATAGATCCGTTGGGAGCTCATTCCCTTATTCCTCTAAGGGTATTACTAGTTAATGACATTTGAAGTTTCTACCACTGCAACATCCAGGAGCTTGGAACAATTGAGATGAATCAAGCATATGAGAAATTGTGCGTAGGTGGGAATCTGAAGCCTGCACACAAGCATCTTGAGGTTAAACATTTAACCGACATCCTGAACATGCCAAAGAATTTCCAAATCAAATGGATTAGATTAGTAATTAGCCGCGTTCATGACATGCAACTATGGTTTGAATGACCTGTAAAGATCACAAAGACAATGATACATTAAGTATCCGGGTATTCGATGCTCGAGAAAGCTAAAGCTACCAAAGCCCTAACATAAGATAAGCTAGTTGAGTTAACTCTTTTCGAGTCGGATGGCAGAGGCATGAGACTAAACGAGGTTACTGAAATGCAATTAAACTTTTGGATTCATGTGAGAGATAACAAGATATATAGTTCTAGCTGACCAAATAGTGTACCGTGTGAAGTTGTGGACTTAGCATACAAGGTGGTAAAGAAAAATCTGGTATTTGACCTAGCTGAGTTGCAGCTAATCCAGCTAAGCAGGAACATGGAAAGCATTCAGGCATCAAAGACAAATCCATGTAAGTTTGGTTCTCTTCTGGTCTGCATATTCTTCTATATTCAGAAACTCTTTCCTTCCAAGGGGAGAATAGCATGGAAGAAGGATAAACCCATAATTCATCAGATAAATAAATTCATAGCTAGCAAGTGAAAGTTGTGAGGCTTATATGGCTGCTAGATGTAGAGCAGAGTTTATGAGAAGAGTACCTCATTGGAACTGACCAAGCAAATATAGTTGCTATCAGATAGTTCACTAGATTGTGTATTTTCTTTATACACTTGTTCATATTGTAAATCCTTGGGGGTGGATTTAACCTTCATTGGGTAGTGTGCCTTGCCAGTGACCCTACTATTTCTTTTGACTCCTAACAGGGTTTGTCTCCTAAAAGGGACTATGTACTGTAATGTTGTAACAAGCTCCTAACAGGGCTAAATATTTTAATAGGGATACTATACTCTAAGTACATTATTTGTGGGTGTTAATTTCCATTGGGGTTTTACCTTTAGCAGGGTTTCCTTGATGACAAATATTGTGTTATGGTGTTGGCATTTACTGTGTTATCATTTACATTTGTAGATTTGGTTTATAAAGTTTAAAGTTTAATAGTCTATATCACAACTAATTCACCCCCCCCCCCCCNTAAAGTTTAAAGTTTAATAGTCTATATCACAACTAATTCCCCCCCCCCCCCCCTCTCAGTTGTCTTGTGGACTTTTATTCCTAACAATTGGTATCAAAGCTTGTGGTCCTTAGAGAGAAAGTTTAACATCTTGACATGATCTTGAAGATTACTTACTACAGGAAGGATATTCTGAAGTTTGATCCTAAAAATATTGACAGTTGGCAGAACAAGATGAGAACATATTTAGTATGTCTGGGAATTGATTACTAGATAATCACAAAGAAGAATGGAAATATCGAGACTGGGGATGAATTAGAGAAGGCCACTGAAGATTAGAAGAATTTATTTTCATGTAATATGGTTGCAAGGGAATCTTTGATCACCACACCTTCAGAAGGAGAATTCACATAAGTAATGGACTTGGATTCTACACATGAGATCTGGTCAAGACTGGAAGCATTATATATTGGAGACAAGTTTAATAAGCAGGAAAAGATACAAAATTGGAAGACAAAGATGGAATCACTGAAGATGAGAAAAGATGAGAAGATTAGGGCATATGGACAGATAATTACTGAAGTAGTTACTGGTATTAGAATCTCTGGAGGCACTTAGAGTGAGGAAGAAGTGATTACAAAGATACTCAGATCTTTGAAACCTACATATAGAACCAAAGTACTAGCTATAGAGGAGATTATACCTTTGACACTGAAATTTAGCAGAGAGATGTTGATTGGAAAACTAACTACATTTGAGGCCGTAAAATTGGGAGGCACTTTACCTAAAGATGAGTCATCGTTCAAGGCAACCGTGCACAAGAAAAAAAAGAGCTTATCTGGAAATGAAAGCACCAGTAGTAATGACCTAAGGCAAGAAATTGGATCCTATGTTGCTGAATGGGAATAGATATAGAAAGAAGAAAGAAATATAAATGAAGTTGTGGCACTGATTGTTAGAAGAGAAAAGAGAGGTAAGGGAAAGTTTGAAGGCGAATTACCTTTGAAATGTTTTTCACGTAACAAGTTTTGTCATTTTACATCTAGATGTCCTACAATGTTTGAATTACTGGAATGATGTACTGAGAGGTGAGGGGTGAATCAATACCTCTAAATTTTTTTATGTGATTGTCCCATTAACCTTTTTGTCATCAGATTTGTATATTCACCTATCTATCTATTCATCTTTCTCTATGTATGTGAAATCATAACATAAGTTATTTACATGTGTAAGCATTCAAGAAACATACATGAAAGTAAATAACACATAACAAAAGATATGATATCACATAAAACTCTTCTTAGGAAGTAAAAACTGCGGTGGGGATGTCTACCCACAAAATTTTACTATCTGCAGATAAGAAGTGAGCTGGTTAAGGATTACAATTTGATCACTTCTAATGATCTACCCTGTTAGGAGAATTAGATTGGAGACATGTTAGGATCTACTTCGTTTGAAGCTTTAGAAACACCGTTAGGTGTACACTCTGCTAAGAGATTTATCAAGAACTGTTAAGTCCACCTTCTATTAAAGGATTTCTGATGTGATGCACTTGTTAGAATGCAACCACATAATAAATGTTGATCTGCTAGTATGTGCAATCTCTAATTTTTGATAACAGATCCTATAAAGCTTACAATGTATATGTAATCACCTTGAATGATTGAATGATACCTTGTCACTCCTCGTCGGTAGCCTTGTCTGTGTTCTTGAGAATTGATATGATATGTTTCTAAACTTTGCATGAATTCACTTCTTCTTCTTAGATGCTCTCCGTGGATACAATTATTTATCAACTCATTTCCTATTACAAATGATTGAACATCTATATATACTAGTTTCTAGGTCCATTCTTGATTCACGCTTTTCAAATTAACTCTAGATCCAAGGTTTACAACTTGACCTTAATGTTTAGTTAGTTATCTTTTAGATCTGTTAGGATTCTTTAAAACATTTACAATATACTTGATTGACCCTCAAGTAATTTTTTAAATCAAATTAAAACTCTATAAATAGAATTACAATATTTTATCTCACGTGGAAACTCAGATGCACTTTTTGTGGGTTCTGTAACTGACTGTCGGTTCTGATGGCCAGGCTGCTCTGTCAATCTATCGGTTTTCTGTCATTCTTTGCTCTGTCGGTTTTTTGCTCTTTTGGTGTCACTATTTTGAACTGTTTTTCAGGTTCCTTGTCCTTTCTTCTCTGTCGGTGATTTTCACAAAATTGTACCATCGGTTTGGTGATTTTGGATCCATCGGTGATGTACCAAAAGTTGTTTCGTCGGTGATGTCCTTTATGCTTTGTCGTAGGTTCAACACTTGTCAGTGTTCATCGGGCAATTCTATACTTAGCATTTTTCATGTCAAGCATTTTCATCTTGTTGGTTATGCAGTGTGTTGTCCGTCAGTTATGCCTATATCGATAACCTTTATCATGTTTTTCACTTAAGTATACTAATGGCAAAACTTAATGTCATCAATCTCCCCCGTTGACATTAGTATCAAAAACTGATATGTGCAACATACTTAATGTATTAGTATGTACACCTGTGTATACTTCATCCTTAGTCATTTTTCTTTTATTCATGAAATGACTCCCCCTATGCATATGTCAGTAAGTGTAAGTTTATGTACATATGATTTCCTTCCCTTTTTTTGATATTTGATATAGTATACATATCTATTTTTACATATTTGCATGCTGTACATACAACATACATATCCTTTTAACTTTCTGCTAATGTAGTATATTGTACATACATACTATTCATTCCTCCTTTCTTGATAATAAAGGCAAAGGTACTTACAACTTTTCAAAAATGTGTGAGTGTGAGGCTTTGATTTCCTCCATCATCTTCTCCCATTTTTCTTTCAAATTTTCTAGGGCCATGTGCTCAAGTGATATCCTTACATGCATATCATAGATGTTGTCTACCACAGACATCTCTAGGGTTGAGATCAGATTCCTTGCACCTGTAATGTGTTGTTGCAGAGTGGTGAGGTTTGGCAAGATGTGAGCCTATAGCTCGGTAACCTCATTTATAAATTGTGTCTCTACATCCCATATCTCATGTCTTAACATGTTTACCTTTGTGATCTTGTCATGATTTAACTTTATTGTATTTTCATCAGAGGTTAAACTTTGTGCACTCGCTGTCACATCTAAATCTAACTGGGACAACCTTTCACTATTCTCTTTTGTGAAATTTTCAAGTGTGCACATTCGTTGAACTAAGGTAATAGCTTCTGCAGTCATAGGTTCTAATTGACTTGCTAATTCAGAGAGCTTTACCTTGTTCTCTACCACTTCTTGGCTGATCTTTTCAACTAATTTGTGTTGATACTTCTTCTCTGCCCATTCTTCCATTGCTTGCTCTACATCTACACTTTAAGTAGTGATGGCATCAGTCAGAACTACAATTTTTTCCATGAATGATGTGTTAGTTTCAACTTTTACCTCAGGAACAAGTTGATGTAGTATATCCCTATGTTTTTCAAGTGTTTGGGCTTCCCTATGTGCCTTTTTCATTTTGTCTTGTATAGCTTTTCTTTGACACATCACTCTAAACTTTTGAAGTAATTCAGTATCTAAAGTAGATATATCCCACTTGGGTATTTCAATTACCTCATCAAGTGTTATAGCCAAGATGTCTTTCTTCATTACTTTTTTATTCTTCTTCTTCTTCTTCTTCTTGTTTGGTTGAGAGACAGATTGGTGAACTACCATTTGTAGATCTTGAGATTGGATTGATTTAGTAGGTGAAGGTCAAGAAGATGAAGCTTCTTGTTGCTTTTGCTCAAAGTCCACCTATTGGTTTTGTGAAGACGTCTCTTCATTGGCCTTGGGTGTATCTACAGATTTTTCTTATTTTTCCTTCACGCTATCATCTTGCTTAACTTCTTCACTCTTTTCTTTCCCTTCATCCTTTCTCAATGTTTCATCTTTGTGAATATCTTCTCGTTTGTCTTTTTCAGTAGTCAACTCTTGCTGAGTGTCAGTTGCATCCTTCATCTCTGTGTCTGTATCTTTTCGAGTGTCCGATGCATCTTTATTTTGGTCATTACCCATGTCCTTGGGTATGTTATCATCTTTCTTAGATGATTTATCCTGACTTGAATGAATATCAATAGCTTCTATCAATATCTTCATGTTGGTCAGTGTATTTACCTCTGTAGTGTCATTAAGTGTGTCCTGTCTATCGCTATTACCTTGTGCAACAGTGATATCTTCATCTTTTTGCACCTATTTTGCAACGTCCTTTCCTGTAATGTCATTAATGATATTATCCAACCATGTTTCATCATTGACATCCTCATTTATGTTACCTTTTATTGACAACTCTTCTTTGGTAACCTCTGCTTCATCATCCAAGTCAATATGAGTTAGGGTTGGTGGAATTTGGCTTGCCACACTCTGAGTTTTATCAAGAGTATTGTTGGGCCATACCTCATCTACAACTTCAACATGTTTGTGGCCTGCTATTTCACTCTCTTCTCTGTCTAGTTCCACAGATGAATTATCCTATACATCTTTAATAATGATGTGTTCTTTCTCCGGGCTAGCTTTCTTAGTGGGCCTATTAAGTATCTTGCACCACTTCTTAATGCTTTCTTGATCTAATTCAATTAGCTTCCCTTTGAGAAATTTGTAAGCTATCATTTTGGGTGAGAACTTATTTTCATACTTTTCCAGTATTTTATGTATCTCTTCCTTCTTTGAATCAGAAGGGATAAGAGTAACAAGTACTCTTTCTCTTATCTCTTTTTTCTGGTGAAGTGCAAATGTGCATCTTGCAGACTGTCTCTCTGATAGTTCCTTGGGTACGTCATTTTCTGAGAATTGAAGTGGAACATAATGGTGTTTGCACATTTTAGATATTATAGCTTATTCAATTTTGTTTTGATCCTCTAGATCAAATTTAAACCATTTCCTAATGTTAGGATCAGAAATAGATGGTGATTCTGAAATGTTCTTACATATTTCATCAGTGGTTCTTTCCCTTTTTGTACTTCTATGTCAGCTTCATCCATAGTTGAGTCTTCTACATCTTCTCTTGTTCTATTTAGCTTCCTCCTTTTGGTCTGTTTCCCCTTTGGTGAGACTGGTTTCATCTTGTAGGTTCTCACTTTTCCTTTCTTCAACGGTGAAGGAGTTGCTTCGTTTGCTATTTTTCTTCTTTTCCTTGAAGCAGCAGTTGTTCTTGATTTCTTAGGTGGAGGAGGAGGAAGTTAATTTGACTGTGTGGCCTCTGAATCACTCTTTTATGTATCTTCACCGATAGGTGACTGGCCCTTGGTTGCTTCCTCCTTGCCTTTTGTTTCCTCTTCACCTTCTTCAGCAACTGCAAATTTCTTGGTTAAGTCCTTAACCATTTTTTTCTTCTTGTTTATAATTTTCTTGACAACAAGATCTGATTTGATTTTTTGTTTGGCTTCTTCATAAGTGCCAAATCTTTCTTGCTTGTTGTCCACTGGTTCATTCAATAGTTCCTAGATGCACTTATTAGCTTGTCCTATTTTGATCTCATAATCTAATGGTGACAGCCAAGATTTTCTAGGTACTACTAGTTTGATATAGGTAAAATCAATATCTACCATGAAATATATGTCTTCTTTGTGTTCTTCTATCAAACTCTCAGGTATCCTTCTCCTAGCTTGCATCTTTTCCTTAAATACTTTGAAATACTCATTCATTAGGTCATCAAAATTTGTACCTAATGATTCTGCATGCTCACATATTTGCATGGTGATTGGTTTGCTTGTGTCCCATACTACTTTGCCTATGGAAGGAAAGTATTCTTCAAAGTAAAAGAATATACACATAATAAGAGAACCAAACTTACAAGTGTTTGTCCATGATGACCTTATGGTGTTCATGTTCTCCTCAAGTTGAGTTAACAATATTTTTGCAAGATCCATCTTCTTTCCTTATATTGATGATCTTGTAGGCTATGTTCATCGCAATGCTTGCTATGTTGTTCATTCTGCTGGCCTGAAAGATTTTATATCCTATCACACATGCACCAAACTTAAGTTCCTCATTGGTGATGGTGTTAACCTTGAGATCTCTTTTGTTTGATTTTGCACTTGTCAACTTTTCTACTTCATTGAAGGATGGGTGCTTGTGACCTTTTGGCTTGTTGGTTCTGGGATATCCAGTAACCGCATGAATAACATCTTTTGTTATTTGTTTAGGCTCATCAAGCCACAATGTCTGGTTATGCATTCTGCTAAGAACTATCCGTATCCATTCTGTCTTAAAATCCCTAGGAAAGTATAATGCATTTGTCAGACCTTTCATGTCCAGACGCTTGTGCTCTTCTTTCAGGTTTCTAGTTTCATCACATAGTGCCTTATAGGAATTGTCCAGGTCTAGATCTCCTAATTTCAAGATCTTGCAATGTATATAGGACCTTACGTCCTCTACCAGCAAAAGCCTAGGTGGGATTCTTGAGAATGCTCCAGAATCATCAGGTTGTGATGTAATTTCTAGGTGTAACTTGTATTTAGGTTCAACATAAGTACTATTGCTAATAAGATTAATCATTTTCTTTTTATCATCTTTCATTTTTGTTGTTCTTGAGGTAGATTCCATCGTATTTCAAAATTTAGGGCTTTCCGTAACTTAAATAGTGTTGTTGGTGATTGTAGGTACTTACTGAATCTCTATGATTGCTTGTGAATCTTTTGAGTCGAGTTGGAATCTTGCAGAGGTTGCACTTCAATCTGCTCTTCAATCACTCTGCTTAGCTCTACTTTGTTGCTCAAAAATCACAGGTGTGAAATGAGTTCTTCTGTCGCGCTTTTATAACTTTTGTGCCCTATGGTTTCATTAATGCCCAACAACTCATCAGTATACAAAGACTGAGTTCATCGATTGAGGCATAAATAGCATCGTCGGTGTAGGTACAAATTTTTGGGGTAGCTAGCAGCTTTGGTGATTTCTCTAATGCTTGTCGGTAAAATGGTGATGACAACTTCTGTCGGCTCAAACATCACCAATGTATGTCGGTTACACTTAGCGACATGGATTTTGTGTAATGCCTGATACATTTCAGTAAGTAGTGTAAACTTTTCTATGTGTGTTCACCGATGCTTATTTGTACCCATTAATCAATGGAATTGTTTTTCAACAATATTACTAGTAACAATATAGTGCATCTTCAATAATGCTAATTTTGTCAATATGATCAATGTGTAATGGAACTGATGCATAATATAACTTGTCATAATGTGGTTCCATACTTACTTGTGCAACTTAGTTGGGAATGGTGATGCCACCAGATCCATTGGATCAGGTGTCATCATTTGCATTTCTTGTTCCAACACCTTCATTTTTTGTAGCTTTTCTCCACATCTTGTTTCTCATCTTCTTGATGTCACCAATGGTGTTTCCATTGGGATAAGTGTTTGTTTCTGTCAGTTGATCTTTACAATCTTTTACCACATGTCCAACCTTATGACAATGTAAACATGCCATACCTAGATTGGTCCATCCTCTTGGTCTTCTAGTCCATTTTCTCATACAGTTGGAAGAAATATGACCATACCTTCCACATACTATGCAGTTCACCCATGTGTTATAGTCCCTAACATATGAGTTACCGATTATTGTCGGTTTATAGCCATTATCAGGTTCTTTTGGTGTCCATGCTTTCTTGTTCTTTTCTAGCACTCCTGATGTGTATGTCCATTCATTTTGCAGGTAGGACAGTACTTGTCCATGTAGGTTTCTTTCTTTGGATTTGTCACCTTGGATCTGCATTCAAATGCCTAGTGTCCTTTCTTGTGACATTTATAACAATTACCTTTCATTTTGTTTTTGCAAAAGTTTGAGGTGTGGCCTGGTTTTCTACAGTGATTTCATGATAGCTTCTTGGTTCTTGGAGTTGCATAAACATTCCTTTGATCTGATTTATTAGATGATTCTCCATTGTTGATATACCCTATTCCTGTGTAGTTGTTGATTCTTCTTTGTCTGTCAAGGAAATCATCCATTCGTTTATTGCCATCTTCACCTTTCTTGATTAATTCATTGTGCTGATTCTGAATTCCGAATTCATGCTTTAGCTTCTCATTCTCTTCTTTTAGCTCACTGATGATCTATATTCTTTCAATGAGTTCAGTATTTAATCTATTTTCCTGTTGACTCATAAGAATGATCTGATTGGTAATCTCATGGTGATGATCAGTAAGTCTTTGAATCTCTGATTCTTTTTCTTGTAGATTTTTTGTGATTTTCCTCCTATCATCAATAGCCAATGTTCTCTCTGATTCATCTTTTCTTGAATCATTCATGACATCAATCATTTTTTCCATCTAATTCTGTTGACTAATTTTTTGCATCTTGATTTTCTCTGTCAGATGTAGATTTCTCACTTGTAGACTTGTAATCTCTTCTACTGATGTGTCTGGTGCTTTGCTAATTGTTGATTCAGCTGAGTTGATGTAATCTGGGATCTCCTCTTCTTGATAATATTTTTTGTTAAGCCTAGTTGCCATAATCTTTCTTTCATCAAGCAACTTTCTCATCCTTACTCGTGCCTCTTTGTACTGCTCATAGTAAATATGAATTTGTAACTGCTCATTCTCAATAGTCTTGTCCAGTTTGTACTTTTCCATTGTCTTGATATTTTCTCTTAAGTCTTTAAGCTTTTCAAGAAAGATAATTAGCTCTAATACCAATTGTTGGAATTACTGGAATGATGTACTGAGAGGGGATGGGTGAATCAGTACCTCTAAAACTTTTTATGTGATTGGCCCATTAACCTTTGTGTCATCATATTTTTATATTCACCTATCTATTTGTTCATCTTTCTTTATGTATGTGAAATCATAACATAAGTTCTTTACATGTATAAACATTCAAGAAACATACATGAAATTAAATAACACATAACACAAGATATGATTTCACAGAAAACTCCTGTTAGGAAGTAAAACCTGCGGTGGGGATGTCTACCCACAAAACTTCACTATCTGTAGATAAGAAGGGAGTCAGTTAAGGATTACAATTTGATCACTTTTGATTATCTACCCTATTAGGAGTATTAGAGTTGAGACCTATTAGGATCTACTTTTTTTGAAGCTTTAGAAACACCGTTAGGTGTGCACTCTATGAAGAGATTTATCAAGAACTGTTAAGTCCACCTTCTACCAAAGGATTTCTGATGTGATGCACTTGTTAGAATGCAACTCATTTATAAATGTTGATCTGATAGTATATGCAATCTCTAATTGCTGATAACAGATCCTATAAAGCTTACAATGTATATGTAATCACTTTGAGTGATTGAATGATACCTTTTTCTTTGCCCGTCAGTAGCCTTGTCTGTGTTCTTGAGAACTGATATGATCTTTTTTTGAACTTTGCATGAATTCACTTCTTCTGCTTAGATTTTATCCATGGCTACAATCATTTATCAACTCATTTCCTATTACAAATGATTGAACATCTATATATACTAGTTTCTAGGTCCATTCTTGATTCACGCTTTTCAAATTAGCTCTAGATCCAAGGTTTACAACTTGACCTTGATCTTTAGTTACTTATGTTTCAGATCTGTTAGTATGCTTTAAAACATTTACAATATACTTGCTTGACCCTCAAGTAATGTTTTAAAACAAATTAAAACTCTATAAATATAATGTTTTATCTGACGTGGAAAGTCAGATCCACTTTTTGCGGGTTATGTAACTGACTGTCGGTTGTGATGGTCGGGCTGCTCTGTCAGTCTATCGGTTTTCTTTCATTCTTTTCTCTGTCAGTCTTCTTCTCTGTCGGTGTCCCAATATTGAACTGTTCATCAGGTTCCTTTCCTTTTCTTCTCTATCGGTGATGTTCACAAAACTGTACCATCGGGTTGGTGATTTTGGATCTGTCAGTGATGTCCTTTATGCTTTGTCACCGGTTCAACACTTGTCAGTGTTCGTCGGGCAATTCTATACTTACCATTTTTCATGTCAAGCATTGTCATCTCGTTGGTTATGCAGTGTGCTATCCATCAGTTATGCCTATACCGATGACCTTTATCATGTTTTTCACTTAAGTATACTAATGGGAAAACTTAATGTCATCACTACAAGAGTTCCGAAGCACAAACCTAATTTTTTCACGTCTATCTATTCAAAAGACAAGGAATTTTACTATGCTAGTGAGGGAATATCTAATGATGATGATGGTGACTATGATGAAATTGGATTTATTGCTATTAAGGATGATGAACCTATGCATGAAGAAAAGGCATTAGTATCCCGAGTTGAAAACAAATTTGAATGGGTTATAGATAGTGGTTGTTCACATCATATGACTGGAGATAAAAACAAATTTGTGAGTTTCAAAAGACATGATGGTGGTGTTGTTAGATTTGGTGACAATACTCCTAAGCTTATTATTGGAGTTGGATCTATTTCTTTTTATGGAAAGACTAAGACTGATAATGTATTACTTTTTGATGGAATCAAGCATAATATGTTGAGTGTTGGAAAATTAGTTGACAAGGGTTATCAATTGAAATTCATTAATGGGAAATGCTCTGTCAGAGGTAAAGCAGGAGACTTGATCGCATCTTGTACTAAATCCATAGGTAATATATTTGAATTGAATGCATATGAAGCTTCTTGTTTTATTGCAAAGGTTGATGACAGTTGGTTATGGCACAAAAGATTTTGTCATGTTAATTTTGATAATATTGTGAAGGAAAGTATGACAAAAGCAGTAAGAGATCTACCTAAGATTGTGAATCCATATAACACTATGTGTAGAGAATGTGTTATTGGGAAGCAGACTATAAGTACTTTCAAAAGAAAAGCTTATTAAGCAAAATGGAAGTTGGCTCTGGTGCATACAGATCTGTGTGGTCCTACACAAACAAGATCATATCATGGTGAAAGGTTTAGTGTACTTTTTGTTATGATTGCATTCTTTGTGCTTTCTGTTGTGATGAGTGTTGTATTTCTTAGAGTGAAGTTTGAAGCATTTAATGAATTATTGGATGATATCATTTTTGGAGGCAATGATAAGATGAGTAAGAAGTTTGCTAAATAAATGGAGAATGAATTTGAGATGTCATTGATTGGTGACATGAAATTTTTTCTTGGTTTGCAAATTAATCAGAGTAAGAATTGCATTTTTATATCTCAGACCAAGTATCTTAAGGAAATGTTGAAAAAGTTTGGAATATAAGATTGTAAACCTGTTGGGACACCTATGGTGACTCGAAACAAACTGACTAATAGTGATGAGACTCAAAGTGTTGTTCAGGTAGAGTACAAATCGATGATTGGAGGTCTACAATATCTAACTCACACAAAACAAGATATTACCAATGCAGTTGGAATTGTGGCTAGATATCAGGTAGATCCTAAAGAGAGACATTTTGCTGCTTTAAAAAGAATTTTTGGATATTTAAAAGAGACAATAGAATATGGATTGTGGTATGAAATATTAGAAGATTTTACTTTGTAAGCTTATACTGATGTTGATTGGGCAGGTAACATGGATGATAGGAAAAGTACAAGTGGTGGTGCATTTTTCCTTAGGTAAAGATTGGTTTCTTGGTTGAGAAGGAAGCAGAACTATATTGCTCAATCTATTGCTGAGTCAAATTATGTTGCTTCTGCAATAAATTGTACACAAGCTGTTTGCATGAAATAAATGTTGAAAGACATTGGAATAATTTTCAAAGAACCAGTGGTTATCCATTGTGATAACACTATCACATTGAATATGTCAAAGAATCCTGTGATGCATTCAAAGACTAAACATATTTCTATTAAGTATCATTTCTTGAGGGAGAAGGTAGAAGATAAAGAGATTAAACTAGAGTATATCAACACAAAGGAATAGATAGTAGATATATTTACTAAACCTTTGCCAAAAGATGCTTTTGAATATCTCAAAGGCATGCTTGGGGTGGTGGTCCTTCCCAGTGGTAATTAAATGATGCAAATGTGCAGCTTTCCAATGGATCTTAGAGCTATATCATTTTCTGGACTTGATGTATGGATCTACTCCTTAGGGGGAGTGATCACAGGAGAATACTATGGAGTACATTTGGGTGATCTTGCACTTAGTTGATGGACATGAAGATTTGGAAAAGCTACACCTTAGAGAAGACTACGGATGAGTTATGGCACCCTTTTCCATTTTTGCCAAAGGGGGAAGGAATCTATGTGAAAATCCCTACTATTTTAAGAAATTTGTGTTGAGGATATTTAAAAAATTGTATTGGGAGAGTACTTTTGGGTTGATGCATATGGATTTTCCCATATGTTGCAATCAATGCCAAAGGGGGAGATTGTTAAATGATATCAGTTTTAGTTACTGATCATGCTATTGATATTCATGTTTCGTCACTGATGTCAACATATATTTCTATGGAGAGGATAGACTGGCTACTTGACTAGAAGAAGTGTATGGATACCATATGGATGATTCAAAATGATCGAAGTTGGATTTATACAGAAGGATGTGTGTTGACCTTATACCTAAGGTGGCTTGGCTTTTATGTTTCATATTGTGGATGTTACAGTTGATTTGGTGAAACCTGGTTTCTGGGCTATAACTATGATTCTGGACAGAGCAGGTCTCTGTGTTTCTGGTATATCTTTCTGGTGAAGATATTTCAGATGATGTGAGCTTACTGGTGAACAAACGGCATATGTGGGAATAATGGGTTGAGTTTGATTGTTGTTTGGTTATTGTTGATGTCAGCTGTGGTGTGTATTCTAAAGGATACCTATTTGTTGGCCGACTTCATGCATGTAGCATGTAAAATGAATTGTGAGCGTGGATTGCAGATCTGGAAGCATAATTGATGAATTATAAATAATGTTTATTTGTTATAGGTATGATGTGTATCTTAGCAAGGGGTCAAATAATTATTTGTAAACTGGAAAGCCTTAATTGGTTGACCTAATTAATTATTTGTGTTTTAGGAAAGCTTGACTGGCCGACCTAATGAAAGAGGGTATATATGAGTGATCTTTTCTTTTGAAAAGATGTGAAATTGATTGAAAGTAAGAAGAATTGAAAGCTATGAGGCTTGTTTGGCTGTTGGATGTAGAACAAAGTTTATGAGAAGAGTACTTAATTGGAACTTACCAAGCATAGAAAGTTGCTATCAGAGCGTTCACTAGATTGTGTATTTGCTTTAAACACTTGTTTAGATTGTAAATCCTTGAAGGCTGCTTTAACCTTCTTTATGCAGTGTGCCTTGGCAGTGAGCCTACTATTTCTTTTGACTCCTAAAAGGTTCTATCCCGTAACAGGGACTATGTACTGTAATGTTGTAACAAGCTCCTAACAGGGCTAAATCTTTTAACATGGATACTATACTCTCACTACATTATTTGTGGGTGTTAATTCCCACCGGGGTTTTACCTTTAACATGGTTTCCTCGACAACACATATTTTTTTATGGTGTTGGCATTTACTGTGTTATCATCTACATTTGCAGATTTGGTTTATAAACATTAAAGTTTAATCATCTATATCACAACTAATTCACCCTTCCTCTGAGTTGTCTTGTGGATTGTTATTCCTAACACTTCTATCACTGAGATTAAGAAGGATACAGTTAAAATAGAAGATGACATGTCTGAAGAGGAAGAGGAAGAAGTGGAGGTAGAGCCTCGTAAGAAGAAAAATAGGCTATCTCTCAAAAGAACACCTAAGGCCCTTATAGCTATCCTCATTACCAGAAAACCAAGGAGATCAAGAAGGAAACTTGTATTGGGTAAAGATGAAGATGATGATGATGATGAAGAAGTTGATATAGTTGTCCTCAAGAAACCACCACCTACACTTGAGTAGAAAATTGAAGACCTGAAAGGAGGCAGTGGTATGGATTCTCTTAGGTCGTTGAATTTTTCTTCAAGGACTAAGGAGGAACAAAAGAAGATTGAGGAAGAAGTTGTGGAGAAAATGGCTAAATGAAAATATGACCCTTCTAAGTTGAAGAGCCATATGATAGAAGATTTTTTCAAGGTAGTATCTATTCCATGGCTCAATGCAGTCCAAATTGAAAAATACATAAGGGAACAGACCTTAAAAGAAGTCCTTCTTGCTATGAAAAATAAATAAATAAAAGAGGGACATTCTAGATACTGAACAAAAAGATAGAAAATGTTGTGGAGTCTGCTACAACAGTGTGGAAATCTATATTTTTAAGAAAGGAAGACGATAAGGTAGAAGCACTGAGCATAGATCCTCCTGAACAAACCAATGATGAAGTACCCAAGGTACAGACAATTGAAGAGCCTAATGCCGAAAAGATTGCAGTTGAAGTGATAACATCCTTACCCCAATCACCTATCCAAAACATATTATCTCCGAGCAAGGATAAGGGTATAGAATCAAAATTTGAACTAACAGGAACTGAGCAACAGGCTCCACCTATTACTGGGCCAAGCATAATCAAGTTAAAGATGGACAAGGTAAATATTTATTCACGCAGTATTGATTCTTTTGTTAACTTTGATTCAATAGTTGGTACAGTAAAGGTCAATGACCTAATTCAATTGAATACAGAGGTACATGTTGAGGATGGAAAAGGTAAGGAAATTGTTCCTTCATCTAATCCCAAGATCAAAGGTAAGGAGAAGGAAGATAATACTAATGAGATTGATCTTGAAAAGTGGTGTAGGGAACCTCCTGAAGATCCTCATTTTTCTTTCATTCCTATTTGGAATAAGGTGCATCCATGAGATCACCCTTGTGTGTGTTTTTTTGTTTGGGTCTTGGATGTAAGGTGAAGGACCTATGGTGAAGTTATAAACCTAGGTTCCTGAAACCATGGTTAGACCTTGTTAGTTGTTGATTTTGTGTGTCTAGTTAGAAGTTATTTTTCTAAGTCCTCAGTTAGGTCCTAGTCATGTGTTGGACCTCTCCCACACCTTGGGAAGTCGGTAATGTTGGCTTTTACCCAAATTAGCAACACTGTCATTTATTGCCAAAAAGTTGTCTTTTTGCAAAATGTTGCAAGAGCAACCTTTGCAAAATGTTGCTCATTATATGAAAAATTATTTGTAACCAACCTAACCCACCTTCTGAAGCTTTTGAAATGCTTGGAAGATGTCATTAGATGAGAGGATTCCTTCCATGAAGGTTGAAAGACAAAGTGTACAAAGTTTGATGTTTGAACAAGGAAATAAAAGAGGTTTTTGAATCATTTTTGTATGGTATAGCCTGGTACCAGTTCATTTGATAGATCAAGTTGAAAAGGTTTGTAATACCTTGAGTCTTCTTACCTTTCCAGTTGATTTGAGGTGTTTTTGTTAACTTAGTAGAAAGTTATCAAATTTACATTATTGTTGTCTTAGAAACCAAAGCTCTACTGGGCCAGTCTCAAAGATGTGATCCTAGCAAGAGCTTTATCCAGTGGATCTCCTTAGCCACTTGTAGAATGTTAGCTAGGATAATTTTCTTTAGGAATCCATAAGCTTAGGCTCTCACTCTTTTTCCTATTTTTAAGATCAAGCCCTAGTCTAATTATCCCTATGTAATTATCCTAGTCTGTTAGTACAGTGACATGCATGTGCAATATATGAGTTGGGGGATTGAACCAAAGGTGTTTCTAGACTAATTTTGGGTAGGGGAATCCATCCAAAGCTCTGCATTTCATCCATGAACCAACCTCCTATCACTTTCCTAAATAACCAAGCCTAAACTAGCCAATTAGGTCTATGTGTTTTGTAAGAGTTTAGGTGTGCAGGAGTGGAGTGAGGTGTTAATGCTCTGGAAGGTTTAAAAACTCCATAAAGGGTATCTAGAAACTCTATCAGATCCCATTTTCACAAAGAGTTAAGTCCTAAAAACCCACTGGTTAGGGCTATAAGGAATCCTAGGCTATTTGGGGTTCGACTAACCTTGGGTCTTCAAGATAAAAACTAATGGTGGATTCTTGGTCTCTAGGGTAAGTCTCCAATACCTTAGGATAGAGTTTTGAATCTACTAGTGAAGTTTTACACCTTATTGTGTGGTTTAGGGAAAATTTCCCTAAAGGAGGAATTGCTTTGTTTCATAGTCTGATTTGAAGAACCAATAGAGATCAAGGGAATCTTATTGACCCCTTGGACAAGTCAGGGGACATCCTGAGAAGACTTGTGTGGAGTTAGATTAATTCAGTCTGGAGTTTCAAGAAGTACCATAGAGCTAGGGCCCATTAAGGTCTTCTTGCAATGCTCTCTGCATCAGGAGGTATCAAATCCTGTTAAGATCTTGGAAGGAGTGAAGAATGACTAAGGGAATAGAAAGTTCTCTAGAGGAAGAAGTTCCCACTAGAATCACCAATGTGGAATTGGCAAAAGTGTTTAGGGAAAAATTAGCCAAGAACAAGAGGATGGAAGAGGAGATAAGGAAGTTGAAAGACCTCCAAATGGAGAAGGAGGAAGGAGAAGATGAAGGGGAAGAAGAAAAAGGGAAGGAGCAAGATGAGACAAAGAATATGCCTGCAGACCAATTAAAACTTCTTGAAGCTCTTGAAAGAGTTGGAAGAAGGGATCAAAAATCAGACAAGCCCGTGTTTTGTGGGAAATGGATCCTGAAGAATGCATGGATTGGGTGGAATCTTTGGAGAACTACTTTGAGTATGACAACATTTCTGAGAGCCAAAATGTTAAGGTTACAAAATCCAGAATGAGAGGTTTTGCCTTGAGTTGGTGGAACTTTCTACAAAATGAAAGAGTGGAGGATGGAAGGAATCCTATCTCAGCATGGAAGAAGATGCTGGTTGAATTCAAGAAGCAATTTTTACCTGAAGACTATGAGATCACCTTCCACAAGAAGCTGCAAAATCTTAAACAGAAGGACCTTGATGTGAGTGGGTACACTAAGGAATTTCACAAAATGACTTTGAAGGCTAGAGTTCCTACAGGCGAGAAGCACAAGCTTGCAAGATACATCAATGGACTGAAATACAATATACAAGATGAAATGAGCTTGTTCAATCCTGAATCAATACACAAATGCTTCCAAATGGCACTGAAAATTGAAGAAAAGTAGAGGAGAAGGGGAGAGAAAAATGATAGAGTAAGAGGGAATAACTTTAGGGGCAGAGGTAGATTCAATGGTAGAGGACCATTCCAAAGAAGTCAAGGGGAGTTGAATCATCATGAGTCAGAAGGAGAACACAATAACATAAACAATTTCAGAGGTAGGAGATCAAATAGTAGGGGAAGATTTGGTGGAAGAGGACCTAGTGTCTTCACAGGGAAGTGTTTTACATGTAATCAAGTTGGACACCAGTCCTTTAGATGTCCCAAAAAGAGTGACACTAGCAGACAAGGAGGGGACAAAAGAGTAGAACTTACCCAAGAGGATGATAACCAAAGTGTATCCTCCTATCACTCTGCAACTTCAAGGCCTGCAAATCCATAGAAAGGAGAATGTTTAATGATGCAAACAACACTCCTGAGAGTACCTACTACTGTAGAACCACCTCACAGGAAGTGATTCTTCATAACAAGCTGCAAGGTTAACAATAAGGTATACAAAGTCATAGTTGATTTTGGCTCTACTGAAAATATTGCATCTAGGGAGTTAGTCACTAAGCTTAAGTTTTATGTTATTCCTCATCCCTTACCTTATAAGGCTTCTTGGTTGACAAAAGAAAATAAAACCATTATCAATGAGCAATTTTGGGTAGATTTCAAGATAGGGGAGTATACAGACAGGGTTCTATGTGATATTATAGAGATGGATGCATGTCATGTATTATTAGGGAGACCTTGGAAATATGGTGTAGATGCTAGGCATGATGGAAAATCCAATGTTTATACTATAACTAAGGATGGTGTTGAATATGTAATGAATCCACTTCCTGACTGTGAGAAAGTAAAACATGCTACTATTACTATGTTGCACATAGGAGAAAAGGAATTCATGAAAGTACTAAAGGAGAAGGATACCCCTTGTTATGCCCTATTAGTGAGGCCCAAAAAGACACCTTTGAAGGAATCCAAAGTCCAATTTCCCAATAGGGATGTACGTCCCAAAGAAGTGAAGGCACTGTTAGACCAGTATAAAGGTATCATTGCTGAGAACACACCAGAGTCTTTGCCACATGAGAGGGAAGTAATTCACTATATAGAATTCATAACAGGGGCCACTCTTCCCAATAAGGAAGCATATAAGATGACCCTTGAACAAAACCAAGAGATAGCAAGACAGATTGGATAGTTGTTGTCAAAATGTCTCATTAGGAAGAGTGTGACTCCTTGTGTTGTCCTAGCAGTCCTAACACCCAAGAAAGAAGGCACATGGAGGTTATGTACAGATTCTAGGGCTATTAATAGGATAACCATCAGATATAGGTTTCCTATGCCTAGAATAGACGATTCGATGGACTGTTTGGGTGGTGCAAGTTACTATTGCAAGATAGATCTCAAAAGTGGTTACCATCAGATAAGAATTAGAGAGGGAGATGAATGGAAGACAACATTTAAGATTATAGAAGGCCTTTATGAGTGGCTTGTGATGCATTTTGGCCTTTGCAATTCTCCAAGCACCTTTATGAGATTGATGAATGTAGTATTGAAACCTTTTCTTAACAAATTTGTTGTTGTATACCTTGATGATATTTTGACCTTTAGCAGGAGCAGGGAAGAAAATCTCAAGCACTTGGACATGGTGATGAGGAAACTCCATGAAGAGAAGTTGAAAATCAATATAGATAAGTGTTTATTTCTTCAAGAAGAGCTTGTGTTCTTGGGATTTGTGATCTCCAAAAACAAACTCAAGATGGATCTTACTAAAGTTGAAGCCATCCTCAATTGGCCACCTCCCACTACTCTATTAGAGGTAAAAAGTTTTCATGGCCTATCTAGCTTTTATAGGAAATTCATCAGAAACTTTAGTGGCATATGTGCTCCCATTATTAACACTATTAAAGGTGGAAGAAAATGCATAGTTTCACAAACTAATGAAGCTAATGAGTCCTTTAAGTTGCTAAATAAGAAGATTATAGAACAACCTATCCTAGTCCTACCAGAATTTCACAAGGTATTCACAGTTGAATGTGATGCAAGTAACAAATCCATTGGGGGGGTCTTGAGCTAAGAAGGAAGACCAGTTTCCTTTTTCATTGAGAAGCTCAATGAAGCTAAACAAAAATATTGCACTTATGATCTTGAAATGTATGCAATGGTTCAATCACTTAGGAAATGGAGGAATTATTTATTGCCCAAGGAGTTTTTTGTTTTTACTGACAACCATGCACTTAGCTTTCTAAACAAGTAGGGGAAACTGAATCACAGACATGTGAAGTTGATGGAGTTCATCAAGCATAAAAAAGGGGTTGTGAACAAAGTTGATAATACTCTCAGTAGGACACATTTCACCACTCAAACGATCTAGTTAGAGAGTGTTGAAGTCAATGCCATGAAGGATATGTATGTTGAAGATGAAGATTTTAAAGAAGCTTATCAGATTTGCATTAAGATGACAGACAGATACCATACTTATTTCTGTAAGTTTTTGTGCAAGATTCTCTTCTTTTCAAAGTCAGTTCTTTATGTGTCCCACAAGGATCTATGAGGGAGAACAATATCAAAGAGAAGCACTGTGGAAGCCTAGCTGGTCACTTTGGAGTAGATAAAACTTTAGAGCTAGTGAGGAGATTCTACCACTAGTCAAAATTGCAGACAGATGTTAGGAATTTTGTGGAGAGTTGTTCAGTTTTCCAACAAGCCAAAGGGAACACATCCAATGCTGGATTGTACACTCCCTTACCCATCCCTACCAAACCATGGGATTTAGTAAGTATGGACTTTGTCCTAGGTCTTCCAAAGACCAAATCAGGCTTTGATGCATCTTTTCAAAAATGGCACACTTTATTCCTTGTAGGACAACTCATGATGCATCTCACATAACAAGGTTGTTCTTTAGAGAGGTTGTAAAAATCCATGGACTCCCATTGTCCATCATATCAGATAGGGATCCTAAGTTCTTAGTTCACTTTTGGAGGACATTATGGAAGAAACTAGGAACAAATATTTCTCTGTCATCTACATATCATCTACAGTCTGATGGTGAAAAAGAAGTGATCAATAGGTCCCTTGGAAACCTTCTAAGATGTCTCACACAAGATCATGGAGCCACTTGAGACACTATCATAGCACAACTAGAATTCTCATTCAATGATTCTATCAATAGGAGTACTGGTTTAGCTCCATTCTAGATTGTCTATGGCACTCACCCTAGAGGAATATTGGAACTCAAGGACATCAAAGAAATGGACAAAAGAAGTGCCCTGGCTGAATACTTTGCTGAGGTGATGAAGAATATACATGATCAGGTGTAGACCAAATTGAAGCATACCAGTAAGAAATATAAAGCCCATGCTGACAAGAAGAGGAGAGATCTATAATTCAAGGTAGGAGACTTAGTGATGATCCACCTCAAGAAGGAGATACTACCTAAAGAGAAATACATGAGGCTTATGATGAAAAAGCTTGGCCCTTTCAAGATTCTGAAGAAATGTAGCAAAAATGCCTATAGAATTAATCTACCATCTCATATTGTCTTATCACCTATTTTCAATGTTGTAGACATCTATGATTTTGAAGGAGAAGATAGTACTATTGATACTGCAAGTACTCCAGAACCTCCTACACTCCAACAACTCAAGGACATGCCACAAGAAACTCCTCCTGAGATTGAAACCATTCTAGATGAAAGAGTGAATAAGAAAACTAGGAGGGGCACTTGATATGAGTACTTGGTTAAATGGAAACACCAACCAGTTGAAGATGCTACTTGGATGAACCCTGAAGACATTCTGAAGATAGGTTATCCACTCGAAGAGTTCACAACTCTAGAGACTTGAGTTCTTTTTGTCATGAGGAGTATGGTGCAGGGCACCTCTTGAAGATCCTCATTTTGCTTTCTTTCCTTTTTTTAATAAGGTGCATCCATGAGATCACCCTTGTGTGTGTTTGTTTGTTTGGGTCTTGGATGTAAGGTGAAGGACCTATGGTGAAGTTATAAACCTAGGTTCCTGAAACCATGGTTAGACCTTGTTAGTTGTTGGTTTTGTGTGTCTAGTTATAAGTTATGTTTCTAAGTCCTTAGTTAGGTCCTATTCATGTGTTGGACCTCTCCCATAGCTTGGGAGGTTGGTAAGGTTGGCTTTTACCCAAATTAGGAACTCTATCATTTATTGCCAAAAAGTTGTCTTTTTGCAAAATGTTGCATGAGCAACTTTTGCAAAATGTTGCTTAGTATATGAAAACTTCTTTGTAACTAAACTCACCCACCTTCTAAATCTTTTGAAACACTTGGAGGATGTTATTAGATGAGAGGATTCCTTCCTTGAAGGTAGGAAGACAGAGTGTACAAAGTTTGATGTTTGAACAAGGAAATATAAGAGTGTTTTGAGTCATTTATGTATGGTACGACCTTGTACGGGTTCATTTGATAGATCAATTTGTAGAAGTTTGTAATGCCTTGAGTCTTCTTACCTTTCCAGTTGATTTGAGGTGTTTTTTTTAAGTTAGTAGAAAGTTATCGAATTTACATTCTTGTCTGAGAAACCAAAGCTCTACTGGATCAGTCTCAAAGATGTGATGCTAGCTAGGTATTTATCAAGTGGATCTCCGCGGCCACTTGGAAAATGTTAGCTAGGATCATGGTCTTTAGGAATCCAAAAGATCAGGCTCTCACTCTTAGTCCTTCTATTTTTAAAATCAAGCCCTAGGCTAATTATCCATATGTAATTAGCCTAGTCTATTAGTACAGTCGCATGCATGTGCAATATATGAGCTGGGGGATCAAAACAAAGGTGTTTATATACTAATTTGGGGTAGGGGAATCCATCCAAAGCTCTCCATTTAATCCATGAACCCACCTCCTATCACTTGCCTAACAAACCAAGCTTAAACTAGCTAATTAGGTATGTGTGTTTTTTGAGAGTTTAGGGGTGTAGGGATGGAGTTAGGTGTTAATGCTTTGGAAGGTTTACAAACTCTGTAAAGGATATCTAGAAATCCCATCAAATCTTTGAGATCCCATTTTCACAAAGAGTTAAGTCCCAAAAACCCACTGGTTAGGGCTATAAGGAATCCTAGACTATTTGGGGTTCGACTAACCTTGGGTCTTCAAGACCAAAAATAATGGTGGATTCTTGGTCCATAGGGTCTATGAAGAGTATCCAATCCCTTAGGATAGAGTTTTGAATCCACTGGTGATTTTTTACACCTTATTGTGTGGTTTAGGGAAAGTGTCCCTAAAGGAGGAATTGCTTTGTTTCATAGTCTGATTTGAAGAACCAAGAGAGATCAAGGGAAGTTTATTGACCCCTTGTAGAAGTCAAGGGACATCTTGAGAAGACTTGTGTGGAGTTAGATTGATTCAGTTTGGAGTTTGAAGAGGTACCATAGAGCTAGGGCCCATTAAGGTCTTCTTGCAGTGCTCTCTGCATCAAATAGGACATTGTGATTCCAAATTTAGATCCGTCCAACTTGTCTGTAGAACAAATGGATATACTTGGAGAACTATGGAAGAAAAGAGCAATCAAAAAGAAGCTTCGAGAAGAGAAAAAGAGGAACGGAGTACTTAAAGATATAAAAGGCATATTTCAAGATACACTATAGATTGAAGTCAATGAGATTGACTCCATTATGGACCAACTTGTTAACTTAGTCCATAAGTTTAATACAAACTTGAATGGTCAAGAGAAGAAACTTGAGAAAGCAGAAAGGAAGTTTGATAACAAGGTTCTAGAGAATATTGCAAAGAAGATTGCAATTGACCAGGTGCAGCTAACCAATGTTATTAGCACTCTAGAAACCACCATGACCAATGTAGTAGCACTATTTGAAAAGTTAAGTGATACTTCTAACTTTACTGTGGAGATAAAGAATAAGTTAGTAAAGATTGATGCAGATCTAAAGGAAAGTGCAAAGTAGTTGGCACTTGATTTGAGCACAAGCTCAACACACTTTTTGAAGATCAAATATCTGACTGATCTACAGGCTGCATTACTGAGAGAAGATGCAAGGACTAGAGAGTCTCTTTTAGCCATCGAAAGCCAAATCCTACCACACATGGATGCAATGCAGAAACACATCACACATGCCAAGACACTCATTCATGACAAGAATTTGTCAGTTGGAGAACTTATGATAGAGTTTTTAGTCGAGCTACAGATAGAATTGCACCTCCTGAAGGTGCTACAGGACAATTGGTACAACACTATGTCTTAAATTTTTAAGGTACATTGTGATTTCCTATCCTACTTTGGAATTACCTTATAGATATAGTTTGGCATTTTTGTCAAAAAAAAGGGGGAAATATCATTGTATATACATTAAGGAAATACATGTACAATTTAGTAAGAAAGAAGATATACATTACAAAAAAAAATTGAAAAGAAAAAGAGTTAGTTGGACTCAAGTAGCAGAGCATGTGTAAAAATCTGCACAGATGGTAAGGGGGAGTTTTGACCTATCAGATACAGAGTAAAATGACAAGTGTTTTTGTCACTAATGTGAAAGGGGGAGATTGTAGACCTTATGGCAAGACATGTTGTCAATTAGTTTCAAAGCACTTAGTCATCCAGTATTGCCCGAGTGATCACGAGTGATTAGTATCGCCCGAGTGATCAGTATGACCCGAGTGACCAGCATCTACCAAGTGATCAGTATTTCCCGAGTAACCAGTATCGCCTGAGTGATCAACATATTTCTCGAGTATCATTTTATCGCCCGAGTAGAATTCTAGACCCGAGTGACAGTATTGGGCCGACTATGCATATATTTTTTTATATCATTATGTCTAATGGAAGCTAACTTATGAAGTTATTTGTTTTGGATAAGATAGATATGTAAGATGTTTTATTTATATAAAATAGGTATGTGAAGAAGTATATATGCGAATATGAAATGGCATATTGATTAGAATATTACAAACGTATAAAAGTACAGCAGAGACTCATCCATCACAGTCAAGTGATTAGTTATAAATCAAAGGATCTTATTCAACAAATTAGAGTTGCCTAAGCAGATCATCTACTAGATCATCAACAAAATTCTCTAACCAGGTGGACCTAACAGTCCTTTTGTAGATCTCTTAACAGATTTGCATTACTTATTGTTTTGTATCAAATCCTTTAACATGGTGGAATTTACAGCCCTTATTGCTAATAACAGGGTAGGCGATCAGAAGTGGTCAATATAAGCTCCAGCAGGATAAATTTATACTACAATACTAAATCTTTCGGTTACCATCCCTACCCCAGTTTTACATTCTATTTGTAAGGTTTCTGGATAACCAAATACGGTGTTATGTGTTATGAATTATTATTTCTTTTCTATGCATGGAAACAAATTAGATAATCTAATTGATGTTAAAGAAGTATAAGTTTTATTAGTTTTTGATTCAACCCCCCCACCCCCCCTCTCAGTCACATTGCATATAATATATTTCCAACAGAAGAGGCCTTATAGGGCTACTAGCCTTTTGTTCTTGGGGATACTTAGGAGGGAGTGTAGATCTTGAAACTTAGAGGTTGTTATGACACTAAAAGCCTCATTTGGTCTTAGTGATGTATTAGAGGAGGGACTCCATAATTATTATTATAAAGGTTGAAGTTTGTAATGAAAATCATTGATGGGAGAAGAATGTCAAAAGTCCTAGGGACTATGGAAGTGGAAGGAGAGTTAATAGGGTGATAGAGCCTTTGGAGGGGTTTGTAAATGAGTACTCTAATTTATATTGTATTCCTATTGGATACCCAAGGGATTTGCATAAAAAACCTCACTTCATCATCTTCAATTTGTTTGAGATTCATAGCTCGGTGATATTGTTTGGATTTGGTCAAACGAGTAACCAAAATAGTGTCTATAGTTCGAAGAGTTGTTGGCTCACCACTCATGCTGAACCTAGTAACCCTATTGATTATCTCCTTTGTAATCTTGTGTGGTTTGTACAACCATATGAAGTGATCATGGACTCTTCTCAATACATACCTTATCTAATCTAGATGAAAATCATCAGGAATTTTGACCACATATGTAAAAACTTTGTGCATCAGATGCGTGTGCTCGTTCTTTAAACTTTGATCATTGTAAAACTTAGTGAACTCATCATAGATCTCGTAAGCTCCAATATATTTAAGATTTTAGTGGAAAAAATATCCATTATCTTCTGTCAGCAATACACCATAGGGTATCGACGATAGGGCACCCATTGGATCGTTCTCATTTTGCTTCAAAGGATAAAACTTGAATAAGGGTTTCGGCGTATCAAAATTACTAACCAACACATGGGTATCCATATTTTCAAAAATCAACTTTCTACAATAACACTTCTATACAATCTTCATCGCATAAGCAATAACCTTTAATTTCACCGATTAGGGTTCTTCAGAAACTGAAATGATTCACCACTCAAATTAACAATACTCAGACAGACAACATTACTGATCACTTTGAAATATAAACAAGAGCTCTGGTAAAACTCATTAGAATGCAAAGTAACAAATGAGATTACTTTTCCACCTTTATATCATTGAGTATGTACACTTTATAAACAATGGTCAAATAGTGCAGTACACCAGTCACAATGGTTAACTCATAACAACTATTATATGCACACACAAAAGAAAATATAGCACTTTATCTTTACTAACCATCATTCAAATTAAAAGTGGGCATCTTATTATGCATATTGATCTTACCGCACATTTAGTTATAGAAGTTGTTTAGGATTTTTCATTTAGTGATTCCCCTAAGTCAATACTAGACTTAGGTCACCGAGGGAGTCTTCACATTTCCTGAAGTTGTGGAGTTCTTAGTCAACTCAGAATTTTTCAATTCACCTTTCTTCACCCATGAAGTTTTCATCTTCTTCATTGTTTCTTCAGCATCTACAATTTATTTCCCCTTATCATTTTCAACCTTGTTCACTGGTTGATCTCTAGTATTCCTCTTTTCTCTGCATTTTTTAGCAAGATAAAGAACTTTGTTACAAATGCATCAAGTCATACATGTTTGTCTCCAAGGACCAACATTGCCTCTCACTGGCCTTAATCTGCAATTCACAACACATTTCCATAGTTGTGAAAAATGGAATAGGTAACATCTGATCAGTTACCTTGATTGGTAGGTGTCTGACTCTTCTAATCATATGACCACTAATTTTTTATTCTATCCCTACACTCATTAGATCTATTTCCAAATTTGTTGTAATAATAACAAACTCCATGGAATGCATTATATCTGGCATTGTAGTTATCAGTTCTTCCATAGTAATATCCTAATCTAGTAGTAGGACCTGTAGGTTTAACATTAGGACCAATAGGTTTAAACCATCATACATTAGTAGTATGACCATCCTTATGAAAATTAAAACATACCAGTCTATACCTTCTCTTACGAGTGTTCTTGTTCACCTTGGGTGTTGATTTGTCTCCACCATTGAAATTCTTAGTGCCAAACGATTCGCCCGCTTCAAAGTTTGAAAAACCTTGACCTTTCTCTCCATTCCTCCTCTGACTTCCAATATGTTCATCAAGTTTAGCATAACTTTTATTTAACTTATCGAGTAGATCATTTGCATCTTTAAGCTCTTCTTTCAACTTCTCATTCTCTTTCCTCATTCGCTCATTCTCTCTTACAATATCATTATTTTCTTCATTTGAGTCATGTAAGTGTTCATGCAATACAAGAACCTCTTGCTCCAATATGAATAGTTGCCCAATATTTTTGTTAGGGTTTCATATTTAGCATTTAGGGTATCTTCAACAGTTTTCTTGGCATCCACATTATCTCTTCTTCCTCCAAGTTCTTCACTCATCCTTACAAACTAACTTTCAAGCTTTGGTTTCAAATTTTCCACTTCTTTAAGTCCATTATTTTTATCCATCAGATCAATAATTTATTCCTCGGATTCTTTAGACATGCTACTTTTAGACAGTTGTTAAATTTATTCTTGGATTTCACTCAATTGCTCACTGCATTCTCTTCTTTTTGCAAACGAGTTCCTTATCTTATCCTTCAATTCATTAATTTGTCTATTTATATCGTCAAGCTGCTTCTCATACATGTATCTCTCCATGTTGGATTTTACGGATCTTTTCCTCAAGTGGTTAAATTAATATCAGGAGGATTAAAGCTATGATATCAATTATTAGTATTCAGAAGCACTGAGAGGGGGATTCAAATCTATGTAATGAAGTACTTAATAATTTTCACGACTGATATAACAAAGTTAATAAAAACTTCCAAATAATGAAACAAAAAATTGATGATATCAAATAGAAGTTAAAAACATCCTGCATCCACATAAGAAAAACACATAACGCAGATTTTTCATGTGGAAACCCTTGTAAGAGGCAGAAAACTATGGTGGGGATGACACCAATAAGCCCACTAGTGCAGTAAATATATTTTCCCTATTAGAAGCTACACAAACACTTTTTGAGGGTTCAACCTATTAGGAGTGACGATATTAGGAGTACAATCAAATCATTTATGATCTACCTCACTAGAGGATTTCAAAACTCCAATAAAGAAGTTACCATATTGAAGGATTTACAATAAGAACCTGTTATGGTTCTCCTGGTTAAGGAATTTTTCTTGTTGTAACTGCTAGGGAACAACAAGAAAAATGATCTGGAAGTACTACTACTTTACTTTAATATTTAATATGTTCTCTACTTTCTGATACTGCACTAAAATGATTTAGATCATATTAAATTGTGTTTTCCTTAGGTCACTTAAAATCTAGAAAATTTCCATCATAGTTGACGTAAAGTATTTACCAACCACCTCGAGATCAGCGAAAAAAATACCTAATATGTCGGTATCAAATGTAATCCCCATTTTTATGACCAATAACCGACCATAGAGCCACCGCTTTAACCAACTTAATATGAAACTCAAATTGGTGAACCAATAGGTATACTGTCTCCTTCACCAAAAATACAATTCACTCAAATCGCATGAATAAATATCATGATCGAAATCATGGATTCCACTGACCATATAAAAACATTATTTAAGATTGCAACACCTGAACTGTATTGTAACGCAATCGCTACCAATTTCTTTGACCGAAAATTAGTCTTCCATTACAAATCAATCCACTTAACTATTTCTTCCATTACCTATCATGTAAAGATCTCACTGGTCGCTCTAATCATGTTAACTGACAATGTTTCCATCAATGACAATCAATTATGCATCCCTTATGACCTCTCATAATAAAAACTCATAAAGCTACAATAATGTCAATACATACATTATATTGTGATGAAGCCCATGCTTCTTACATGCTTCTTATTATCATATTTGATCCATCTTGAAGGAATTCCCTAAATCTAATAATTTTTCTATTTCACATATGATTACATAAATGTTTACCTATATTTATCAAAATCATGTGTTAGATAATAGATTTTTTGCATTTCATGTTGCTTGCATTCATTCATATCTTGCTTGGATATTAGATCATAAGGCTTTCATAGATGTTTCCTACTTACAAGCCATTTTTCCAAATGTTTTATCCATACTTCATTTTGTTATATGATGTGATTTTAGAGAAATTTAATGTAATGTGTAGATCTCATAAATGTAAGGACAATTTTAGAGATGACATTGAAATAAATCACACTTATACCTCTCCTAGGATATCTTTGTTTAATGAGGAGAATACTAATACCTCTACCAATGATATTTCCAATGGAGATGCAAAATTAAATAGTATTTGATCCTTACCTCATAAAGGTACTTTGGTTGAAGAGGGACAAGATAAGCCTTTAAATATTAGTACATATATCACTTGAGATCCTCCTTATTTAATAGGATCTTATGTTCATCAACATTTTATGAGATAGGTTGTTGTTATGCATTTTATTAGTGATCTATCTTCTAACATAACATTAATAAAAGATGAAGATTTAGATATTTTTTGTACTTAGATGAATAATTATGATATATTCAAGAAAATTCCTATAAAGATCAATCCTCTTCCATCTACTCATCTCTATACAACACGTTTCAATAAGCATCATGATGAAATCCCTTCAGCTTAAAAACCAAACATACTATAAAGTTGGCTATAACGTTATTTCTAAGAAAGGATATAATTAACGTCTTGGAAGTATAAAATAAGGAATAAATTTGTCTACGGATCCTCCTCCATTAAAATGTGATAGAGAAAGATTAGGATTCACAACTCAAGAAAATATTGTTCACCATCTTCTTCAAGCAGATTTGATCACTTGTTTCCTGCCCAAGCAAAGAATGAAACATAGACCAAATAAAATTAGTTTGATCACCTTGCATACAAATTATTTTACCACAAGAAATAAATCTTACACCTCTTATGGATCCTTTAAAATTAGCAAAAATAATTTTTAGATACTTAAATATGGAAAAATGTTTATATTCTCTTTTTTCCACTTTTCAAAGAATCTTAAGTCAAATAATGTTGGTGTTCAATGTCTTTTTAAATCATACGTATTCTTATTTTTCTTGTTTATTGTATTGATTTTAACCAATTTTATTGATATTCACATGATAGAGATCTTATTCATACCATAAGAAACCAATTACTTTTTCTTAATCCAACACTAGTACCTTAGCACTTCCTTTTCGCATTATGTTGCTTTGCGCAATGTACCATTGGTATATCAACTAATTTTGGGATCTTTTGTCATTCATGGTGGTATAATTCCATGTACAATATTACTTTGCGAACAACATAATATCCTTTTTATAATGTGGAGAAATTGGATTCACTAGCTTGTAGAATAACTAGGAAACTTAGGTATATTTGTGCTTTAAATATCTTCAGAGGGGAGTGATTGAAGTGGTTCGAGATGTTAGGAAAAAAATTAATTTAGTAGTCCATCATGATGACTTGAAAATGACTATATAATTGTCAAATATGAATGCTATATCTAGAACAAAATATGATAAAATTATGACTTTTAGTATACATGAGAAAATAAAAAGTAGATAGATCAAATTTGGAAAAAGATTGGGAAAGTACTGATGGAGACTAATATGTAGTCTAAATTCAGATTAGAATCTAAGGAACTCATATGAGAAAGACATTTGGGTCTTGGGAATCTGACGAGAAGGGTGTCTAGGTCCTCCCTATTTCAGTAATTGGGACAAGTATTTTGGAATTCTTCTTATGCTCAATCTATACCTATCTCCATATGTTCACCACATATTACCTACACATAGAAAAGAAAGACATTTTTTTGTTAAAAGGGGTTTGCCGTGGTCAAACTCCGTTTCAAAAATTAACCTTAAAATTGAAATAGTACCGAGAGCATGTTGTTAAGTAGTGTTGTGAATTTTTCACTCATCACCTCATTTCAAAATAGGACCCTCAGTTTTACACCTTTTAGGGTTTTAGGTTTTAGTGTCTTTGCTTCAATCTCTAGTCTTTTTCCAATGAAGTTTTTGAGAGCCTTAGGAGTTTAAGGTTTTCAATTTTAGTTTACCCAGTTAAGGGGTGTCATCAAAATGTAAGAAGAAGGAAGCATAACCAAGTGTGTATTATAGTCATATATAAGTGTTTAGAGAGGCCGAGGAATGAACATTTGAATTTCTTAAGGTCAATTCTGACAACTATCTATTTTTCAAAAAAGTTGCCTTTTTCATCTTTTTTGGTTTTTTTTTTTTAATTTTTTTTTAGCACTAATAGGCGAAGCGACGCTTGCTTTAAAAAAAAAAAAATTGGGAAGGTGGTGCAGGAGCACCTAGGGGTTAGGTTTAATTAACCTTCTATTTTTGTTTTTGGAAAACCCTCTTAAGGTCATGTTGATAAATAAGGTTGTGTAGGAATGTTGTAGGTGAGTTTTATTTTGCATGTTGTGTTTTTGGTTGTGGTCCAATTTGAAAACAACCTAGACATGCTTAGGCAGCAAACCTTGGCAAGATGTGGGGAAAGGCACATAGTATCCACAAAATGATGTAATTAAGTTGTAATTAGGTCTAGGAATGGATTAGTAGTCATTTGGAACCCATCCATTGGGTCAAAGCAATGAAAGAAGGAAAGATGTAAAAGTTGTCAAAAGTTGCTTGAGTAACTTTTGCAACTTTCCAATGTTGCATGAGAACATTTGGAAATGTTTTGAAAAATTCCCTAAATGGATTTATGGGTTGGGATAGGTAGTTTCCACAAGTCTAGGGGAAATATATAAGGACTTTTGAAGCATTGTACGGGGGTTAGACGAATTTGGACACACTTTCAAAGAAGAAAGAATGAGATAGTTTTTTGTGTCGTGTTATAGTTTGGGGTTTTTGTTTGCATGTAGTTGATAAGGATTTGGGGACTTGTCTCTCTATGTAGATTAGTTACATATTATTTTTTCCTCATTCTCTATATACTTCTCATGTGTTTTTTTTATATTTTTGGTGGCTTAAGAAAATCCAAGCTCTCCTAGCCTATTCACTGCCAATGTTGGGGGTTTTATGTAAATAATGGCTCTACGATGAATTCCTATGATGAGATCTTGATATTCCTTGGGGGATGGATAGTAGAGCCTATGAACATTCTTTTTCTTTTAGTATAGATGCAGGAAGTTCCAATGACTATTTTTGATAGGTTTTCCTAGGTGAGTCTGTTATCACCCGACAAGGAGACTTGTTTGGGAAGAAGCTAATGTTTAGGAAGTGTTGTTAGGGGAAAAGAGAAGCCCTAGAACTAGAAACAAAAGTTTGTTAATCTATTTCAATAGTGTGTGCCTCAAAACAATGCCACTAGCACAAAACCTAAGCAAATTGACCTAATAGGGTTACTATCCTTTAAAATGAATGAACTTGAAATTGATAAGGAAAGTATTTGAAGTATGGACACAAGAACCTCAAGAATGATTGAACTTGTTAAAATGAAAGACGAAAAAATCCTGCAAGTATCTGACAAGCGCTTAGTGGAGTTGGTGTGAACTTACCATAGTATGTTCAAAAAAGAGTTTGTGTTACCTTTGATAGAGAGGTTGTTGGGAATTGGAGATTTATTGAGAGAGTGTTCTCCAAAGTTAGGGTTAAGAAGCATACCCTTAGAAGGTCTAGGAAGTGACCTTGAGAGGAGTCAATATGATTCAAGGACAGGAGCCTCCCTATCAGATTGGTATCAGAGCCTATAATGTATGGGCTAGGTGAGTGTATGTCTGAGCTTAAATCATTAGGTGAGTCAAGGATGGTGACAAACGTAGAGTTGGAAAAGATTGTCGATGACCAAGAAGAAGAGGATAGACTCCTAAGGGAAAGGTTGGAAAGAATGGAGAGTAAGCTTGGTGAAGTAGGATCCAAGATAGAATAATTTATTGAAAAGATTAAAGGAAAAAAAGTTAAATAAAAATTAGTGGTAGTAGAAGATGAAGTGCCAAAGCCTGATCCAATATTACAAGAAGAACCATTTCTTAGATCACTTAAAGCTATGGGTGGAAAATCTCTAGAGGGTGTACCCCTATTTAGTGGAAAAATGGAGCTAGAGTTAGTCACAGAATGGATGTAAGGGTTGGAAAACTATTTTGAATGTGAGAATGTGACTGAGGCACGAAAGGTGAAGCTGGCTAAGTCTAGGATGAGAGGAGCTTCCTTAATATGGTGGAACTTTGTGCAAGCTGAGAGGCAAAAAGAGGGAAAGAACCCCATTTCTACATGGAAGGGTATGGTTGCCAAGATTAGAGACACCTACATCCCTAATGACTATGAGATACAACTACATAAGAAAAGACAAAATCTAAGAAAAAATGACCTAGTGGTGCGCACTTACACCGAGGAGTTCTACAATTTGTGTTTTAGACCAAAAGTGACATAAGATGAAAGCATTAATGTTGCACAATATTGATGTAGAGGGTTTGGGGTTCTAGTCTTTCTTTCCTCCAAAGTGTTTATCCCTTCTACTAACCATCCAATGGTTACTCCTCCATGTGTACTTCACCAACTTGGATCTCCTAGATCCTCTCTATCAACTCTCCTCCTAGGTATATTTGATTTGTTGAAGACACAAAGTATTTCTAGGATCAACTAGTCCAACTAGTTCTTTAATTTCCTAGGTCTTTCACTAGCTCTTCCCCTTAGAGTCCCAAACCCCTGCTTAGGGTCTTCCCCATACACTTCATATAATCTTTCCTATGTCCTTGGCCCATTAAAACTCCATGAGAACATTTTCCCACACTTCTGGATACTTCAACAATCTAATTGTTGATAAATGCACTAACAGACCTAATTGGTCTATCTCCTAGTAGGTCAAATTTCACTGTTTTGGGTCTAAAGCTTCCAAATCTTCCAAACAACCTCACAGAAGACCTTGAAAATATTCAAGGTATCCACCAACACTACTATAATCCAAATTCCTATATTATGAATGTATCCACAACCCTAGTTATCCCTAGGACCTAGTTTTCAGCCTATCTTTTAGGCCTCTGGACCAGTCAGCACAAAATATTACCAAATTGGTCTTCGAACTTCCTTTCATCATCACTCACAATTTTATCCTTCATGGGACCACTTTAGGGATTCTACACGTGCCACTAAGTTCAGCATCCAAGATCATGGGTGCTCTATGCAATCCGATCTTGACCCTGTCCAGGGTCACCTATTCCTAACATTCAGCCTTAAGGATTCATTCGAAGTCTAGCAATCCCATTGAAAAAAAAAAAGGAATGCTAAAAAATTATTTACAGACCCTAACCCTTCATCCCCATGGTTTCAGCCATTTCCACCAGTGGATGCTTAGGTTAGAGCCATATTTACCACTGCAACTCTGTAAATGGAACTTACAAACCAGTGGCTTAAATCCTATTACAAATTTACACTATGATAAATTTAAATAAAAATAATAAATGTTTAAGAGAGATAATTCAAAAAACTACACCACCATATGGTTTGATCACCCAATCCAATCCGTACACTACTGTACAGAAACTAAGAAACAATGAAGATTACAAGAAATTACAGTCTGACATCCATACAATGACTTCAGAAAAATGTTATGCAATCCAAAACTCCATTAACATTCTAAAAATAAATGATCCATGGTCAAATACCTGATCATGGGTAGTTACAACCGCTCCAACCTCCATTAGCAACTTCTTGCAAAAAGTTGCAAAAGTTGCTCGAGCAACTTTTAAAAGTTGCTAGCAGCTTTTTAGTATCTTTTGCTATTTGACTATTTTAGTCAACTCGATGGTTTTTCTTGACTTCCATGACCCTATTTAGGTTACTTAGGGTCCTAAAAGACACTCTAAACCCAAGATACAAAAATAAGCATCTTTTTCCCTTCTAGGTCAAAATGACCACAATATCATCTAGTGAGCAGTTTTGGCTCTTACAAACATGGAGATGATCAACTATGGATCCAACCTAGTGGATCTTATTACATCGCACACAAAAAACCTAACACAACCCTAAAAAATGCAAACCACATCAAAATGGGAGGTGCTCTACACCATACTCCCCTGGAACTAAGAACTCAAGTCCCTTGAGTTAGGAGGTCTTAGATGGTGACCCCATGTTTCAGAATGTCTGCCTCAGTCATCCAAGTGGCTTCAGCTTTAGGTAGTCCATGCCACTTGACTAGATAGTCTTTGTAAGTACCCTGCCTTGTCTTCTTAATCACCTTGGAATCCAGGATACTGTCTAACTGCAAAGGGATGGGGGTAGGGAAATCTTTGCCCCAATCATCATCTCCCAAATTTGTAAGAGTGGGTTGACCTGTGTCTAGTGATGGTCCCTTATAGGGATACAGGTCACATACATTAAAAATGGGTGAAATTCCCAAATCAGGAGGCATCTCCACCTCATATGCATCTTTTCCATATTTATGTAATATCTTCAAGGGTCCTATATTCTTCATGAGCAACTTGGTAGGCTGACCCTTGGGTAGTATTTCCTTTCTAAGGTAAGAAAGTACTAGATCCCCCACCTTGAATTGCAAATCCCTCCTTCTCTGGTCTACCTTGGACTTATACTTCTCCCCTTGCTTTTATAGAGTCTTGTTGGCTTGACCATGAAGCTCTTTCATCTGTTCTGCAAATGACTCGCCTTTGGCACTCCTTTTGTCCTAAAAACTAAGATCCCTCAACTCTAAGATCCCTCTATGATTGGTTCCATAGACTATCTCGAAGGGGCTCTTACCAGTACTCCTATTAATGGAGTCATTATAGGCAAATTTTGTCTGGCCTATAATGTGATCCCATGGCTGTCCATGTTTCTTAGTCAAGCATCTTAGCAAGTTCCCAAGTGACCTATTGTCTACCTCCATTTTCCCATCTGACTATGGATGGTAGGCTGAAGAGAAAGACAAATTAGTCCCCAACATCTTCCAAAGGGTCCTCCAAAAGTGACCCACAAACTTACTATCTCTGTCACTTACTATATTCAGTGGCAATCCATGGATTCTTACAATGTCCCTAAAGAATAGGCCTGCAATATTTGAGGCATCATTGGTTTGCTTGCATGGAATGGAGTGTGCCATTTTACTAAACTGGTCCACCACAACAAACACACTATCATGACCCCTTGGTGTCTTAGACAACCCAAAAACAAAGTCCATACTTAGGCACTCCCAAGTCCTCTGAGGTATGGATAGAGGTTGATACAATCCACTATTACTACTTTTTCCTTTAGCCATCTGACATATCATACAATGCTCCACAAACTTCCTAACATCTGGTTGTAACCTAGGCCAATATTAATACCTATTCACTTGCTCAAGTGTCTTACCCACTCCAAAGTGGCCTCCCAAACTTCCTTGGTGTTTCTCCTTCAATATGTTCTCCCTCATTGAGCACTGAGGTATACACATTAGGTGTCTTTTGAACAATAGTCCCTCCTGCAGCACTTAATCAGTGAACTCCACTTTAAATCCCTGTTGAAAATTTACACATGCCTCATAGGCATCTTTACAATCTATGTCCTTGTAGATATATTTCAAGTCATTCATCCCCACACTTTACAATTATGTCTCCTATATAGCTAGTACTCTTCTGCTAAGAGTGTCTGCAACCTTTTTGCTAACCCCTTTCTTGTGTTTGATGATAAATGTGTATGCTTGCATATATTCTACCCACTTAAGGTGTCTTTGGTTCAATATCTCTTGCCCATTCAAGAAACTAAGGGCATGGTTATCTATGTAGAGCACAAATTCCCTTGGTAGTTGATAATGTCTCCATTTTTTGAGTTCTTGCACCATGGCATACAACTCCAAACCATAGGTGGATTACTTTTGTTTGGCCTCATTCAACTTCTCTGAGAAGAATTCCACAGGGTGTCCCTGTTGACTTAACATTGCTCACATGGATAGCTTACTTGCATCACACTCCACCAAAAATAACTGGTTGAATTTAGGGAACCTAAGTGTAGGTAATTATGCTATCCTCTTTTTTAACATTTCAAATCCTTGGTGTGCTTCTGATGTCCACTTGAACTGACATTTGATTCCACCTTTTATAGTGTTGAGGATAGGTTCACATACATGACTGAAGTTTCTTACAATCTTCCTATAATAAGAGGCCAATCCATGAAAATTTCTAACATCCCCTATGGATCTAGGCGTTGACCATTCTAAAATAGACTTAACCTTATCAGGATCCCTTTTCATACATCCATTAGCAACCATAAAAGCAAGATAGACTAGTTCAATTTTCAGGAACTCACACTTTTCTTGATTGATCATCAACTTATCTTGATGTAGCCTCCTCAAGACCATCTCCAAATGCTTCATGTGCTCCTCCTTGGACCTTATAAATATCAAAATGTCATCAAGATATACTTTTACAAACTTGCCAATGAAATCCGCTAGCACTGCATTCATGAGCCTCATGAATGTGCTAGGTGCATTAGTTAGGCCAAACAACATTACAAGCCACTCATACAGCCCTTCATTTTTCTTGAAGGTTGTCTTCCACTCATCAACAGGTCTACCTTTTATTTGGTGGCACCCTGACTTCAAATCCACCTTGGAGAAATAACAAGAACCTCCCAAGTTATCCATCAAATCCTCAATCCGGGGCATTGGGAATCTATATCTAATTTTGATCTTGTTTATAGCCCTGGAGTCAGTACACATCTGCCATTTTCCATCCTTCTTAGGTTCAAGGACAGTTGGCACAACAAAAGGACTCAAACTCTTCCTTATTAGTCCTTTCTCCAACAAATCTTGAATCTATTTTTCTATCTCTGCATTTTGACTTGGTGTCATCTTATATGTTGACTTGTTTGGAAAATTTGCTCCAGGTATGAGGGCTATCTGATGACTCACATCCCTCATAGGTGGTAATGCACTTGGAAAATCATTATCCACCATGTCATGATACCTTTCCAACAATTCTTGTACCTCTGGTGGCATGTTGGCTTTCTCCTTGGTCTCCTCCTTTGGCTTCACTATCACTGTACAAAAGAATCCTCTCTCCTTCATAACTTTTAGAAACTCCTTACCACTCAAGAGCATCACACTGGTTCCCACATGCTTCTCTTCATTAGGTTCTTGCAGTGGATCCATTTGACACTTCTTCCCTAGCTTGGTGATTACATAATTGTTATTTTCTCCATCATGAATAGCCTTCACATCATACTGCCATGGATGTCCTAAAAGAAGATGGCATGCATCCATGGGAAGTATGTCACACAGGACCCTTTCCGTATACTTGCCTATTTCAAACTCCACCATAGTTTTTTCATCGACCACTATTTGTTGTCCCTTTTTTAGCCATGATACTTTGTAGGGAGTGGTATGAGGTATCCTTGTAAGTTTCAGATTGTCCAGCATCTCTGTTGACACTATATTCTTAGTGGATCTAGAGTCCACTATCACCTTGCAAATCTTCCCATGAGACCTACAAGTAGGCTTGAACAAATTCTTTCTCTGAGGTGGCTCTATGGTATTAGGAACTTTCAAGAAAGTCCTTCTCAACATTATATTCTCCCCATCCAGTGCTGGCCCTACCTTGGAGATAGGAGAAGTGACACTTTGAGTGTCATCCTCTTGTAGCAACTGATTTCTTCTTTCCCCCATGGATGATGTGGAGGTCTTTTTAGGACATCTACCCATTGTATGGCCCACTTGATTGTAGTTATAACATCTGGCAGTGAAAACTGAATTTTTCCTTCCTTGGGACTGAAATCTACCTCTTGGAGGCCTTCTTCCTCTATATCCTCCTCTTTGAAATGAGCCTCTGTACTGATTTCTCCCACTGTTGTCCATAGACTGATTCTCTTCTTTCCTACTTGGGCTTTGTCCTATGCCAAAGTTACTCATGCCTCTGAATCCTCTGTTATTGTTATTACCCCTTCCTCTTTGATGGAAATCATTTCTCCTTCTAGCCTTATCCTCTACTCTCAAAGCCAACTCAAAACACTTATGCACACTATTAGGACCCATCATGCTAATTTCATCTTGGATTCCATGCCTCAATCCATTTAGGTACCTTTCTACTTTCTCCATTTCTTCTTCTTGTCTCCTTGCCCTTAGGCTCAATTTGTGAAACTCCTCAGTATAGGCACTTACTGTCATCTCCTTTTGTCTCAAGTTCTGCAACTTTTAACACATTTGAATCTCATAATCAGTGGGCAGGAATTGTTTCCTCAATCTGATCTTCATCCTCTCCCAAGAAACTATTTTCTTCTTTCTACTGGTTACCCTATCATCCTGCATCATTTTCCACCACACCAATGCAGATCCTTTGAGTCTAGCCTTGGCATAGTTGACTCTCTTCTCCTCTTCCACTTCTTTGTAATCAAACTGATTGTCTATGGCCTCTATCTAATACAATAACTCTTCACCATTAAAGCTGCCACAATAGTAGGGTATGTGTTCCATATTGTCTTTGTTGATGGAATTAAAGGCATCCAATAATACCTTTTGATCTTTATCCATCTCTAGTTCTTTTGCTTTAGATTCTCCTAACTTATTTTCAGTCTCATCATCACTCTTATCTCCCCATTCAGTTAATTTCTTCTTACTCCTTGATTTTGACACACTAGCCTTCTCCAAGAGGCCCTGAATCAATTCCACTATAGCATCCCTACTCATTTCCTTAGGAGGCATGTTGTCAACCTCTTGGCTCTCCTCCCCTTTAGACATATACCAAAGTTAATGAAATTATGGCTCTGATAGCACTCTGATGAAGAGGGTTTGGGGTTCTAGTATTTCTTTCCTCCAAAGTGTTTATCCCTTATACTAAGCATCCAATGGCTACCCCTCCATGTGTACTTCTCCAACTTGGATCTCCTAGATCCTCCTAATTGATTTTTGGAAGACACAAAGTATCTCTAGGATAAATTAGTCCAACTAGTTCTTCAATTTCCTAGGTCTTTCACTAGATCTTCCCCTTAGAGTCCCAAACGCCTGCTTAGGATCTTCCCCATACACTTCATAGACTCTTGCTTATTTCCTTGGCCCATTAAAAGTACATTAGAACCTTTTCCCACACTTCTGGATACTTCAACAATCCAATTGTTGACAAATGTACTAGGAGACCTAATTGGTCTATTTCCTAGTAGGTCAAATTTTAGTGTTTTGGGTCTAAATATTCCAAATATTACAAACAACATCAGAGAAGACCTTTAAAATCTTCAAGGTATCCACCAACACTACTAGAATGCAAAATCCTAGCTTTTGAATGCACCCACAACCCTAGTTATCACCAGGCCCTAGTTTTCAGCTTATCTTTTAGGCCTCTAGACCAGTCAGCACAAAATTTTACCAAATTGGTCTTAGAACTTCCTATGATAATCTCTCACCATTTGATCCTTCATGGGAACACTTTAGGGCTTCTACGCATGCCACTAAGTTCACCATCCGAGATCGTGGGTGCTCTATGCAATCTAATCTTGACCCTCTCCAGGCTCACCTATTCCTAACAGTCAACCTTAAGGATTCATTCCAACTCTAGGAATCCCATTGCAAAAACAAAAAGGAAAGAAAAAACATTATTTACAGACCCTAACCCTTCATCCCCCATATTTTCATCCATTTCCACTGGTGGATGCTTAGGTTAGAGCCATATTTACCACTGCAACTCTGTAAATGGAACTTACAGGCCAGTGGCTCAAATCCTATGACAAATTTTCACTATGATAACTTGAAATAAAACTAATCAATGCATAAGAGAGATAATTCAAAACACTACACCACCATATGGTTTGATCACCCAATCCAATCCGTACAGTGTTGTACAGAAAGTAAGAAAGAATGCAGATTACAAGAAATCACAGTCTGACATCCCTACAATGACTTCACAAAATGTTATGCAATCCAAAACTCCATTAACCTTCTGAAAATAAATGATCCATGCTCAAATACCTGAGCATGGGTAGTTACAACCGCTCCAACCTCCATTAGCAACTGCTTGCAAAAAGTTGCGAAAGTTGGTCAAGCAACTTTTTAGCATCTTTTGCTATTTGACTATTTTAGTCAACTCGATGGATGTTTTTGACTTCCATGACCCTAGTTAGGTTACTTAATGTCCTAAAAGACACTCTAAACCCAAGCTACACAAAAATATAATCCTCTACTCTTCTAGGTCAAAATGATCACAATATCACATAAAACACCTAACACAACCCTAAAACATACAAACCACATCAAAATGGGAGGTGCTCTACACTAGATATCTAAATGGACTAAGATGGAGTATACAGGAGGATATTAGTTTGTTGACACCTACCACACTACAAAAATGTTATGAATTGGCTCTTAAGGTAGAAGAAAAGATCAAGAAGAAACATGAAACCACTAGTAGAGGCAGAGGAAGAGGACGAGACACAAGAGGTCACAGAGGGAACTATGGTTGCAGAGGAAATGAAACAAGACCGCAAGGAGAGTCTAGACTGACAAAACAAAGTAGTAAATCTAGTGGTAGAGGTAATCCTGGTAGAGGAAGGGGTCCTAGTAGTAGTAGCAGTGAAATATTTGGAGGTTCTAGCAGAGGTTCCTATTTTGTAAACACGAAGTGCTACCATTGCCACCAATTTGGTCATCCTTCTTATAGGTTCCCTGACAAAGCAACTACATCTCAATCAGAAAAGAGGGTCAACTATCTACTAGAGGACACTAGTAGTGTCAAGTCTCCTGAGATCAACCTTGATTCTGAGAGTGGTGACAACCTAATTATTAAAATGGTGCTAATCAAAAAACCAATTAAAGTAGAGCCCAAGCATAGGAGGTCACTCTGCAAAATCAAATCCAAGATTCTTGGTAAGTATGCAAAGAGATTGTAGATTCAGGGTCAACTGACAACATCATCTTAGAGAAAATAGTAAACAAATTGGGATTGACTAGGATATCTCATGACCATCCATATACCTTTACATGGTTGAATAAATTGTTAGGGCCTTTTCTTGCAGAATCTGTATAAGCATCAATGCTTGACCTTATGACTCCCAACTTCTGATTCCAAGAAGTAAAAAAACTAATTGATGAGGATTTGATCCTCCTTCTTTGAGTTCCACACACTTAGGCGGGTGCACCTAAAACAAGCTAAAATCTGTATACATAAACACTCTCTCACTAAAATCCTTTATGCAGATATGAAAAATAGTGGATAGTTCTCAGACTTACAAGATGTGGGAGTTCAACTCAACCAATCTTATGTACGATCACTCCAACATGATCTGCTAAGAACCAGGAAAATGGCCAATGTGACAAGGATGAAATTCTTCTTCTCTTCAAGTTTAAAACTCAGGCAGGCTAACCTATTAGATTCAATTCTTCAATGAATCACCAACAATGTCTGTACTATTCAATACAGATTCTGAACATTCATGTTCATAAACAGAAAATGGAAAATGATTGATTGTAAGGACTGCAAAACCAACAAAGACCAGTGCCTTATCTAGTGGGCAATAGAGTCATAAAAACGTACATCAATATAAATTACTTAATGGAAACACAAATAGAATACCTTACAATCTGTATGCAACTCAGATAGAATGCCTTACAGACTATCTTATCATTCCCATACTACTGTATCAAATCCTCATATAAATGCTTATCCCTCTGAAATCACTCATAAGACTGACTTCTTTCTTGAAGGAAAGTCACAAGTAATTGCATAGTTACATTGTAACCAACATATTTAGAATGCCTTACAAACTAAACATACAAGAGCATCAACAAAATGTAAAGAGACAACAATAATATGGAACGGGAACTGCACTGTGTTTTATTAAGATATTTATGCTTCAATACATCTAGTATGACAAAAATTCAGGAAATATGACCCTAGAATCAAAAAGCTGCCTTACAGCATTAATTTCACCATCCCTATTATAATGGAGAAGAAACCAGATATAGAAGAAAGAAAAAAAACCAAATCAGTTACCGACACCTGTCTGCTCCTCAAAAATATCTGCAGCTTCTTCTAACTAAAACTACAAGAATCTGATTTTAAATGCCCTCAAATGGTCTACAAAATCAAAATCTTCATTCTGAGACCTTTCCGATGATATATGATACTTGGCATTTTGGATAAAAGTTTCCCCCTGAACCATTAAAAAGAGTTTGCCTTCCCGTGCACATTTCCAGATTAATTTTGAAATATTTATTCCTTTTTCAATAGTCAAACTATTGAGTTGAAATGATTTTATTTAAAATATGCATACTTTACCTTTTTATCCTTGTCAATCCCAAATTAAACCAGCTTGTGACACTTGTCACTCAGGCTTAATGGCTTAACAGTTAGATGTTGAGCACTTTACGATTAAGCCATCAAGTCAACCATAGGATCTCTTTCAACTTGCACACCCTTTAATTCTTCCTTTTTGGAATAAATTTATTTAAATATTTCAATTAATCCCAGATTTAACTAGCTCTTGCCACTTGTCAATCAGACTTAATGACTTATTGGTTAGATGTTGAGCATCTTCCCTTTAAGCCATCAAGTCAACCATTAGATCCTTTTAAACTTGCAAGTTCTTTAACTCTTCCTTTTTGAGATGAATTTATTTAAATATCTCACTTTAATCCTAGATTAAACCAGCTTGCAACACTTGTCACTCAGGCTTAATGGCTTAATGGTTAGATGTCATGCATCTTCCCTTCAAGCCATTAAGTCAACCCTAAGATTTTTTAGAACTTGCACACCTTTTAACACCTTTGTTGAAATAAATTCAAAATAAAAATCATTTAAATCTGCACAATTTACCAAATTGCGCCAAGTGGGATGTTCTAATTGGTCCACAGGTCCACTGAGCGCTAAATGTCATCCTCTGATTTGCACGACGTGTCATCTTCTGATTGGTCTGCAGGTCCACTGGGTGCCATGTGTCATCCTCTAATTGGTTCGTAGGTCCACTGGGCGCCATGTGTCATCTCTTGTGTTTGCTCCAAAATAATGGGGCCCACCAAGCACGTAACTATCCAGCGAAGAGGCCCACCAAATGACCTCTTGGTTCTTTCTTCACATTATAATGTATGTGCTTTAGTATATAAATACTAAAAACTTTCGTAGCACCATGCATGTGGGATATATCTCTGTGGAATTTTTTCAACTTCTGAGAGTTTCCAGCAAGTGCTTCTCACCAATGGTATCATTTTATGGCTTATAAATACATTCATTTTGCTCCATGTAGCTGGACGCCCCTTCTTATGGATTCACTTTGCAATTTAAATCTTTAAAAATCTTTAAAAACCTCCTCTTTGACTGATTTTAACATGCTTTTTGCTGCTGTTTTTTTGCATATTTTTAATGAAAAATTTTCAAATCTCCTCCATAAAGGGCTTCCTCCCATACCTTGGATTCATTCTTCTATGTTTTTTTGGTTTTAAATAAATTCAATCTTCCCCTCTCAAGCTTGGTGCACCACTACTTCGCTAGTTTTGTCTTTGTTTTTTAAGCTTCTTGAAAGCTTCCAGTAATTGTTGCTCATCTATGGCACCATTTTAATGTTGTTAAAGACTTCCATATTGCTCCAAGGAGCTGGGTGCCCCTTGCTATGGATGCACATTTTCATTTTAGAAGATAAAAAAACTTTAAAAACCTCCTTTCTTGCTTGGCGCAACACTTCTGGATTGCTGGTTTGTATTTTGCATTGTAAAGTTTTAAATAAAAACTTTAAAACTCTGCTTTCCATTGCTGATTTGTCTTTGAAACAAAATATATTAAAACTCCTCTTTTTCTTGTTTCCATTTGCATTATAAATTTTATAAAAAACAATGCAATCCTCCCTGCAAAGAATTTCATTTCCATCTTCTGAATGTTGGCCCCATATGCTTTTGTCCATTTGCCAATTAAAGCTTTTTACGAATACATTTTAAAATGTTGATTCTAACATACTCTCAAAATTTCACTAGGTTTAGAAAATGCTCTTCCTATGCCAGTACAAACCATTTTATAATCAACCCACAAAGTAAAACACTATCGAGCATTTTAAAACAACTTTCAAAGTTCTGCAAATTGGCTTCATTATTGGTAAGTAGCCTCCATATCAACCTTTGAAAACTGACAAAATAATGCTTTGCAACCATGGGGTCCAGACAATACATTCTTCTCTAGCATATAAACAATTATCATTAACTGGACGGGCTTGGAAAACACTCAGGCTGAAAGATAATAATATGCAAAGTATGCCACTTCGTTATATCCGCAATCCGCAGAATTCAAACTTGTGCAAACCCTACAAAAGGTGCCACTTGGAAAGTCATCATATCACCTCTTTAAGATCTATCGCTTGGAAAAATAATTCATTCATCCTCATAGAATACACATGCAAAAGGGCTTGGCCAGATTCATCCTTACGTACAAGATGTAACTGTTCAAACTTAGCAATTCAGAAAAATAGCGAAGCGCAAAATGCTGAATCAACATAAACTTCATCCGGATCAGTCATTGAAAGAATAGAAAGATATGCTCTGAGAATTTACCATCAGATCAATTAGTACACTTACATTCCATGAGAATGATTCCACTATTGGTTCTTGAAAACAACTCTCATAAAATGACCATACAGTTTACTCCAATTCTGCTCTGTACTGCAAACTACACAAACTGCCTCTCAAAACTAACTTTGAAAACTCATCAACTGAAACCTTCATGAATTGGAATCTTGGGTATTTATTCACTCCCATAAAAGGAAAATGAATCCACAATTAGATCACTCAAAAAACCATAAGGTGAAAAACCAACAAACACCAAAGTCATCCTATTAGAAACACTCTGGAATAAAATAGCGAAATATGCAGAAGTCTGGTTTGGACATGGCTTAAGAAAGTGACCAGATGGATTGGTTAAGGTCCAAGAATCTTCAGGGAAGTACACCTCCAATTCTAAAATGAAAAATAACTCTCAATTATTCTTGACCTCTAATCGGGTGCAAACTGGGAGACCTCCAAGCAAGCTACTTGGAAAACTACATTTCATCATTTGGCAAATTGATAGAAAATGCAAATGGGATGGGCTTAGCAAACTGACCAAATGGACTTGTCGTGACGTGAAGACAAAGGCTCAAGAAGTATTTGACCTCTGTAATACATTACAAAAGGAATTTTTTCAATTAGGTCACAAGGTCAAAACTTACAATTGGTCAAACAAGGCTACTCAGAATTCAGGGCAGAAGAAAAAAAATAAGATATCTCTAGAAGACCAACTTTGATGGATCAGAAAACCTATCAAACAGAATCAAAATAACTTAGGATTTGAAATATAGGCTCTCTGATATACATTCTCAAAACTCCCAAAATGGTGACCCATGAAACTCAATTAAACACAAGTTATTCAAATGCAAACTGGGCCTGTTACAACAAATTGACACATTTGCAGAAATGCAAAATGGACAAGTGCTCAAAACAAGACATCATTAAAGGAATCAAAACTTGAATCTGACGATCTAGGATGTCTTCTTATGCCTAAACAAGAGTGATGAACACTTGATATGCATATAAAACTTTAGAATTACATTTGGGCAAATAGGCTCAAAAAGCACTTAATGGGGGTTAAAATGCAAAGCACTAACAAGGTACTCAAAAAACCTTGTTGTATTTTTGAGTCCCAACATAAAGGACACCATGTATTAGTGAATTCCCAAGAATCAATTGAGTTTTTGATAGGAGGATATACTGATAGTATTCCATGTGATGTGCTACCTATGGATGGCTGCCACTTATTGTTAGGAAGACCATGGAAATTTGATAGAAAAGCCATGCACAATGGGGATAAAAACTCAATCATTTCAGAAGGATGGAGTAGCCTATAAGATTAAATCTTTGGTGGATAAAGAAGTGATGAATCCTAGCAGTCCTAATGTATTGGTAGTTGGTGGAAAATAATTCCTAAATGATCACAAGGGGGAAGGTGGAGAGTGTTTTGTTGTTATGATGAAGCCTAAAGAAGAGATGAAAGTTGAACAAGAACCTTTTTCTAAAGAAGTACAAATCTTGGAACAATTCAAAGACATTTCCAGTGTTGTTTCACCTGCGGTTTTACTACCACAAATAATAGTAAGTCACCAAATACATTTCATACCAGGGTCATCATTGCCAAACAAAGCTTCTTATAAAATGATACCTGAAAAGAATAAGGAATTAGAAAGGCAAGTACAAGAGTTACTTGAATAGGGTTTAGTAAGATAAAGCATAAGCCCATGTGCGGTTCTAGTGGTGTTAGAATAAAAAACAGGAGGTAAGTGGAGACTATGTACTGACTCAAGAGCAATCAACAAAATAACAATTAGATATAGATTTCCAATTCCTAGGATTGAAGATTTGATGGATTGTCTTGGAGCAGCACAACACTTTAATAAATCAGACCTAAAGAGTGGATACCACCAGATTAGGAATAAGGAGGGTGGTGAATGGAAGACAAACTTCAAAACCACAGAAGGGCTATATGAATGGCTTGTCATGTCATTTGGGCTTAGTAATGACCCTAGCACATTCATGAGATTGATGAACAAAGTGTTGAAGGAATACATAGGAAGGTTTGTAGTGGTATACCTTGATGATATACTTATATTCAGCAAGACCAAATCGGAACACCTTGAGCACTTAGAGATTTTGTTAAGGAGATTGCATGAGGAGTAGTTAGCTATCAACTTGGAGAAATGTGAATTCTTGAAGAAAGAATTGGTCTACCTCAAATTTGTGGTCTCAAAAGGGAATTTGAAGATGTATAATAGTAAGGTAGAAGCTATACTGCAATGGCCTACTGCAAAATCTGGTACAAAGGTAAGAAGCTTCCATGAACTTGCACAATTTTATAGGAAATTCATTCGAAAATTTAGCGCAATTTGTGCTCCAATATTGGATACTATTAAGTGTGTTTTGAAAACTAAGTGTAGGTAGACAAAGAAGGCAAATAAGCAGTTTGAAATGTTGAAACAAAAAGGTAGCCGCCCAACCTATCCTTGTTCTACCTAGTTCTGACAAATTGTTCACTTTAGAGTGTGATGCAAGCAATATAGTAGTAGGGGCTATTTTGAGCCAAGATGATAGACCAGTGGATTTTTATAGTGAAAAATTAAATGAGGAAAAGAATAAGTATTCCTCATATGACCTAGAACTCTATGCATTATTCGAAGACCTTAGAAAGTGGAGACATATCTCCTACCCAAATAATTTGTGGTGTTCATAGATAATCAAGCAATAAGCTTTATCAACTCCCAAGATAAGCTAAGTAATAGGCATATCAAGTGAATGGAATTTTTAGAAGCATATAGTTTCACTATTAAGCATAAAAATGGTCAAATGAATAACGTAGTTGATACTTTCAGAAGGAGACTTCTGATATTACAAGAAGTGCAATCGTAGAGCATAGGGGTGAAGATTTTCAAGGATCTCTACAAGGAGGATGGAGATTTTTCTGAGAAATACAAGGTATGTAGTAAATTCAATAATCATTTTCATAGTCAATATGCCGAATATACCTTACAAAATGGACTTTTTTCAAGGGTGGTCAGTTGTGTGTGTCAAGGGGATCCATGAGGGAAAATCTAATTCAAGAGAAGCATAATGGTAGTCTTAATGGACATTTTGGTCCGAACAAGACACTTGAGCTAGTCCAAAGGTTTTACTATTGGCCTAGGCTGCATAAGGATATTAGGAAGTATGTGGAACAATATATTATTTGTCAAAAAGAAAAAGGTACTTCTTCTAATGTTGGTCTTTATCAACCATTACCAATTCCTAATAGGCCATTGGAATGCATAAGCATGCATTTTATTGTTTGGTTTCCAAGGACTAACATTGGTTTGTATGGGATCTTTGTAGTTGTTGATAGGTTCAATAAAATGAGCCATTTTATTCCTTGTAAAGTAACACATGATGCCAGCTACATTGGATATTTTTTCTTCAAAGAGGTGGTTAGAATCCATGGACTTCCTATTAGCAATGAGCATAGTCTTTGATAGAGATGTCAAATTCATGGGCCAGTTTGGAAGACCCTGTGGAAAAGATTGGGATCTAACCTTTCATTTGTTTCTTCGTATCACCCTCCAATAGATGACCAAACATAGATCATTAATAGAGTCTTGGGTTACCTTTTGAGGTTTTTGACTAAAGAGTATGGCCAGGTCTGGGATCAAGTGCTACCACAAGCAGAGTTTGCCTACAATGATAGTGTGAACAAAACTATTGGTAAAATCCCTTTTACAATTATCTATGGGATGCACCCAAGGGGTGTTTGTGAACTCAGAGACCTAGGAAGCATGGATGGTACAAGTGGACATTGAAAATATTTCACTCAATCTATATAAGAGGTGCATGATCAAGTAAAGAAGACTTTGATAAAAGACACACGAAGACTTAAAGATAATGTTGATGAAAAGGAGGAGCTGCAGTTTGAAGTTGAGGACTTGGTTATGGTATATTTAAATGAAGATAGGTTGCAAAAAGGTGTGCCTAGTAAACTAAAAATGAGGAGAATAGGGCCTTTAAAAATCTTATCCAAGTATGGAATGAATGATTATAGAATAGATGTACCTGCAGATTTAGCAATTACCCTTGTCTTCAATGTGCAAGGTTTAGTCAAGTACAAGGGTCCTATACCAGAGGAGGCTGGAAGTGTTTCTGATAGTGAGAAATCAATTGTTGATGTTCCCTTACCACCTAAAAGCAAGCCATAGATAGAGAGGATTATGAACTCAAGAGTGAAAAAAGAAGATTATACATGGAGAATTTAATCAAATGGAAACAACTACCAAAAGCAAAGGCTAGATGGGTTGCAGAGTTTGAGTTTAAGAAGCTAGGAATTGATAATACACCATTGTCACCACACGTGACTTACACTAGTAGAATTGGCACCTGTTTTCGACAAAAATTGGTTGAATTTTCTACCAAGATTGGTCAAATGATCCACAAATGGTCTTGTCACTATTTTTCTAGTCAAAATTTTGACACATCATTGTTAAGGTCGAATGTTCTATGCCAAGCTTGGCTTAAATTGACATCTACAATTGGCAAGTTTATTCGTCGAACTTTCGACCAATGTCGGTCAAAATGTTTGGCCCATCCAACCAGGATTCCAAACCCATGACGCTAAATTTTGACATAGAATGGTCGATATGTAGACCAGTCTTCGTGAGGGTTTCGACCAAAGTTCATCAAAATTTTGACCAATATGGAATGTTAAAAAAAACATCTGAAGATAAATATCCAGAGTAATCACCAACGACATCATAGGCGGTGATTAGTCTAGATATTTATTTTCAGGTGTTACTTTGCATTAATATATATGGTTGTGTATTTTATTATGTTACTTTACTATTAGCATAATGGTTTATTAGCTTATAAGCCAACACATGTATGTAGGGATTCCATTGTTTTCAAATTGAAAATTTGCTTCAACAGGAAATTATACCTAATAATAATGTTACGGAAGATTTCCTTACCTGCAATGCCCAGTAGTGGAAACTAATGTAAGACATGGGACATCGCCACACAGGCTTTGAAATATCGTTTGGAAGCTTGAAATATCTTGATACCAGCATGAACATTCCATGAAATAAAACAAACAAATAAATAAAAAAATACTCAATGAAGATGCAAACAAGAATTTCAGCAAGACTTCAATGATTGGACAGAAAACTTTCAAGAATTAGAATCAAGCATTAAAGGAGTTTATTTTTACAGAAAATTGTAGTATATCCTGACTCAAAAATGTGGAGGATCTAAATGGGGCCACTATATTTGGAGAAAGAATAAACTTGTTCAAATTGGATCTTCAGTGTTTTTTTTCATGTTCTTGAAATGCACTTAAAATTTTGATCATCACAACATAGTCAGGATGATCTAATCCTTAGCATGAACATAATGATGAATAAAAAGACACCCTAGAATGAATATTTCTAATGGATAATAGTGATATAGGATGTGTTATGGCAAGGTTAGGCCATGGGTATCAGTTGTTTAGTTTAATTTTCTCTCATTTAACTAGTTTACTCTTGTCCAACTTTATAATGGAAGACCTCTTGGTCTTATTTCCTTGATATTTTCATGAGGATTCTCTCAAGAACAAAAAAAAATGCAAGAATAGAAAGTATTTACCTGAATGCTAGCACCAATGATAATACCTATGAGGAAGTTAGGAACAACACTAGCCATGGCCATCATAAGACTTTCCACCACTGTAACACTTGCATATAGGCACAACACAAAAAAGGCATAATGACTGAAACCAAGATGTAGCCTAACCATGTAATAACAAACTGTCCCTGATATTATTGAGATCATAAGAAAATAGGGCGTCATTGATAGAGTATTTCCCATCATAAAAGCCACAACCTCATAATGTCCATAATGATTTAGATGAAATACACCACATATATTACTACTATGTGAGGAAATGGGAGTCCAAAGGAATTGATTTAACACTTCACCTACTGTAAAACACAAACCAGTGAAATAATCCAGATTAGGCCAAGAGAGGTTGATGCATTCAATAAGAGAATACTTACACAATATGAAGCCGAATCATTCTAGACAAGTTGACTATTGGCCCTTCCAGTTTGTTATTTGATAGTTGCCTGACAATGACATTCAAAAAGCACTTATGAGAAAAGACCTATAACGAATGAAATTGATTAAATAATGAAGGTATGTTAGTTTCAGCTTCACTTGGTTTTGAGAATACTTTAATATTCTCTACTTAACAAGGTCAACCAGGTGAAGTTGGAAGCTCATCTGGGCTCACCCCCTCCCCGTAACATCAATCTAAATTCCCCATTAACATCTAATTACAAACTTCATTCATCCATTTATGAACTATAACATTCAATCAATATAATCACATAACATTCATTAATATGATATAACATTCATTAGTACAGAACACTAATCAAGAATTCATTAACACAACAATATTCATTAACATGACATAAAATTCAATATTAATATGCAACATTCATAGATAATTACTTAAAACAAAATTATTTCACTATCCAATAAAGTTAATCAAACAAGTTTTATCAAAGAGCATTTTTAAGAAATCATTTCTTTACCTGACAATGCCACATCATGTACAATAACATTTTGATTTGCCGCCACCTCAACATGCTCTAGAATATTCAAAAAAATGTTACACGGCCAATTGCAATTAAAGATGTTAAATTCTATTAATAATTATGTAATTTATTTCCAATAGCAAATTAATACCTCCACCACTGTGATGCACATCATGGCCTTCATCACACCCAAAAATGTGTCAAAATGTAAAAACTGTACTTATGATACGTACATGTTTATTAAATTCCATAACACATGAGTGTTGAAAAACTTCTAACATATGAAGTATTATAACTGTTGAAAAATATTGGTAATGGGTGGCAAGATCAAGGAAGAACTCAAAATTAAAATACCTAAGGGCTAGACGTAATGCCTCAGGCTCATCATAGATGGCCTTGCCTACGTAACTCGCAGAGACATCGTAGTTCAGGTTTAACTTTAAAACCCATCTTTTAAAGGATGGTAAAAGTGGTATCAAGCCTCTTTATCCAAAGGGTATCAATGGCATTTCTCTCTTCACTGGAATCGAGGGTGCAGAAGTTTCTCTACATCGTTTAGGTATAGCACTCAATTTCTATACCAAATCGATGTAGAGAAACCTTTTGCACCCCTTTTTTGATTGAACATAGAGGACATTGATCCCCTTTTGATAAAGATTCTTCAAGAAAGATAGATGGTATCCTACCATTTCTACCGGAAAAGCATTACCAAGGGGAAAAGAGACCACAATTGTACCGTTGAATTTCTACCCATTTGGGTCTTCTAACACCATATGTAAAATATTGGTAATGTAAAATATTGTGTTGAAGGTGACGCCTGATGCTTCTGTAAGGACTACAGACTTTAAATTTTGCATCACTACCTTATGTCGTTGAAGCAGCATCAGACTCCACCTTCAGCACAATATGATCACTAGACATGTCTGTATTTCTTCTACTTTTTAGTTGGACTGTTTCCGTTCTTGTTTTATGAAGTTGAGTGATCTTTGCCAATGTCCCCAGGGTTGAATCCAGTATGCTCCTGTATGATCTAGAACCTGCAAGGAAGGAAAAGATGGGGTTAGAGCCAAAGAATCTAAGCAATGCCTAGCACCCTATTACTGATCCTCATCTACAATTATGCATCTGCATAGTCAAGCCATACACTTCTAAAAGGAACAAGGATAAAATTTACAAAAACCAATTAAACATATAGAAAATCATTATGAATTCATAAACAAAAAAACTTTCATGAGTTTATCAAAAAATATCCAACGTATCTACATGAAATTCTAAAAAAGTTTTAGTATCTACAATACCCCTCTTTTAATCACATTTATGCATATGGTCCCAACAAAGTAGTGCAAAAACTACACAAAGAAGGCATCGCAGAAACATGATTTCTGCTTTCACCATTGAAGCAATATCAGTGGCACTAGCTGCCTCTCAAGCCTTGCACAAGTTGCACTAATTTCCTATATCAGGTATAGATGTAGATGGGGTAGATGTAAATGTGGTTTCATTGACCCACCAAAATTATTGACATCCAGTATTTCCCTACAATACCAAATCTACATCAGTTCATCCTAAAATGATTACTTGTCCCATTACTTTTAAGCATAAAATATAATTCCATATCTAGACCTTTTTCCTATTTGGGCAACCCCAAAATTGAAACCCAAGATTACTTGTTGTGCGTGATGTCTTCAACACACAAGGGCCAACACCACATTGACACATAGGCACATTGACCAAAGTCATCAATGCTATATCGATAAATATTGCACTATCATTCCAACATATCATTTTGTTTAGTTGATTATTTTATTCATTCATACTAATTATAATTCCAATAAAAAGCAAGATACTAATGTAGACAACATCTCAAATAAAATTGCAAAATGTCAATTTTCAATATACAGTACAAAACCAAAATGGAGGCAGCATCAAACATAAGACCTATATCATCCAATAAGAAATTGGGGGGAGTTTAGGACACACATTGAATCGACAATTCCATAGACAGTCAGCCTAAGTAACATGCGGTGAGAATTTTATTAGGAAAAGTTAACCATGAAATGAGACAAACTCAACAACTAGTCAGTCACTGTCCAAACAGTAATTCTGAGACATTCAGTGACAATTTTTCCTCAAATACTTTCATTAGGGAGGAGATGACATTGATGGTGGGTAAGGAACTTCAGTCCAAGAGTGTAGACATAAGCCACTATGAATTTTAACTCTAGCTACTTTTCTCTCTTGAAGGTAAATGTGTTTTTCTCTATAGAGTAAATAAAATTATAATTATATCAGCTCCTCTCAGTTGTAGTAAAATATAACAGAAGGGCAATAGAATCTTTCCTGTAAAAAGTGACATTTGGAGTCAATTATGCTTGAAGAAAATGTTATTTCTTTTCAGAACGGCTGTAATGTTTATTTAGACTATTATTCACTCTTTTGAACTGAGGTATTAACTAGTTTATCAAGCTGTAAGCTTAAGGTAGAAAACATAAGAATTTCATTGGCTTGTATGTAGACATACAAGTATGAGGGAAGTACTTAATGTTCACATGCAAGAGTATGAAACTCTTGGGAAATATTAAAAAATTATGAACGAAAAACTAAAAAATTATGAGTCAAATTCATAGAACCAATCAAGGTTCATTGCGTCAAGAAAGCTAGGGTAATTGCCCAAAGTTTGAGAATTCAAATATGCTCATATAGTGGATCCTTGTCAACTCGTGCTTTATTGTTTTACATGAGTTTGAAATTGTAGGATGTCTGAAGACCCAAGGCTGATGATGATGCAATATCAACAATGGCTAAGATAGACACCAAACATGTAATGATCTATTGTGAATTAGAATTTGATTTATAATTTGAAAATGCAGATCAGTATTGCATTTACTCTTAAATTTGATGCAGGTAATGTTGTGGCATCAAAGAAAGGACTACCAAACCACACAACAATAAGGAAGAAAACTAAAAATATTATATTTGTGGAGTTCTAGTCCCTTACAACTCTTTAAACAATTAACGAATAGTAATACAATCCCTCTGGTTTCCGTTCTATATGACGAACCTAAGTACTAGTTTGACAGGAATCTACAAGATCTATACCATTGGACATATAGATTACTCTATGAAATTTCTAGACTATCCTATCCATACAATATAACAATCAATTCCTGATCCAAGCTCTCCAACTTCCAAACTAATTTTTTGGGGAATGAAATTAGTTATATAAACATCTTGATGCTTCAATATGCATTTTGTAACTTATCCCAAGAATTGAGAATCTCCTTCATTACCTTTATCCCGATCTGGAAACATGTGATCTACCTCAGGTGCTATAGATCTCTCTAAATCCAATCTCCTAACTATGTCATGGTGCTTTAAAATCTCTCCTAGAGCACAAACCCAAACCTCATCTTCGGCCATTACCAGTTAATGCATATTTGGTGGAAACCCATTTCAATAGGGATTTGACTTGTTAACATCTTAACAATGCTTGCAATTTTTTTCCAATTAAATCTTTGCTTGTTCCTTGCTCCATCTACAATCAGATAGTTTGCATTTACAAATTCTTTCCTAAGTTCCGGGAATAAAAGTTTTGCATACACCTTCACCACTACATGATTCATAGCAATCCCTAATTAGACTAGTGATGTAATTTAGAATTGGAATCTTATCTATTTCCTCCCCATTGCACCTAGCATTTTACATGCTCTTTTTTTGGAGCCTTATATCCCCTTGTATATTCATTCCTGAATACATGGCAACATATCAGATATTCAAAAATTTGAAAGCTAAGCAAATTGGGTGCTTCCTTAATAATCATTGACCTTTGCTTCTAGACACACAACATTGTCTTGTGTGTTTGGGCATTTTGGAATCAATAGGAAACCTAAAAATATGCTTGCTAACCTATGATTGGATATATATTTTAACTACATCTATCACCTCACATGGTTTTTTGTATTAGTACTGACTATTTCAAAACCAATGAACTGCATTACACTAGTACTTTTGTTTACTACAGTATTTTACACCATATGGTTACATAAGGAAATAATACATAAATAGAAATAGCAGTTGTCATTGATCATTATAACTCAATCTGTAACACCACAAGAAATTCTCATTGCCATTGGAGTGGAATACTGGTGTTATATTCCCCCCACAATGTGAAATTTTCAATTATTAAAAAACATAGAAAATAGGAGCACACACCACAATAGAAAACAAAACAAGGAATGACATAGTCGTTGGTGATTGATGAGAGGATGTTGAGTCTCCTCCTTCCTTTGTTTCCTCTTGTCTCTAAACTTTAATTTATTTGGATCATAGTCTTTCCAATCTATTTCTTTAACTAGTCCCCTTTATGGTGAGTAGTGACACAATACTCAAAACAAAATGAAATTTCACAGTTTCTGCCTTGTGTTTCCTGTGATGGGGAAGTGGCATATAGTAAGCACCATGTTTATAATTTCATCTGTCCAAGAATTGAAAAGAAAGATAAAACACATCACATCAACTCCTTTAACAATTCTATGTGTGAGAAAATGACTATTACATATTCAGTCAACAAACATTTCCTTGAATTTTTCCATTTTCAGTTTGAGACATTTTTATAGTCCTCTAGGGCATCTTCATTCATTGTTTACCCTAGGGCATCTTCATTTGACACAATGTCTCAAAGATATGTCAGCTCATGGATGTGGAAAAAATATCAGAGGCTGACATAAGAACTTTTCTCAAATATATTTTTTTTACTAGGTAATTATCAAACTTTATGTCTAACTATGAAGCTTCAATCAGAGTCCTACAGCTTCAAGTGGAAAACTTGAGCTAGTTAATCTTTACCCTAAGTGTGTAGCACACGATTTTTATATCATATCTTTGCCACATTTCCATCCAGTTTATGGGCTGCTTACCTCATTTGAGAAAGAGAGGTTTCATTCCATGCCACACATTCACAAGTGTTCCTCAGCCATTGCACCAAAATTTCTCTTTATTTACAAGTCAACTAAAATTGACAAGTTATTTCTCAAGGTATTCTTTTGTTAGAGAAAAAGGTAAAAGGAAATTAAGGGGTAGAAACTTGGAACATTTTCCATTAACAAGTAATGGTGAAACATTAAAAAAAAGAGTGAAACTAGAAACTTCCTAATTTAAGGAACCTACCATAGTCCTCAAAGTTTCAAGCTTCAAGTGTCAATTGACAATAGAAAATATTTGACTAGGATAGTGTACATTTTTGACTTGTGTCCCTTCAATCTTATGAAATAGTTTGATGTGCATATTTATCATACTACGATCATTAAAATTTCTAAGATTGATACTTATATAGAAAAAAAAACCCCATTTTGACTGGCAAATAACTCTAAACAATATCAAAACCTCAAAAATTTTGAGTTGTGTATGTGTATTCAATTGGATATTTCAAAACGATGTGATCTAACATGGTGACTGAAACTACAGATGAGCCTCAAGGGATACTAATAACTTATATTTTTTAGAAACAAAATAATTTTCAAAACAAAACAACATTGGTAATATATTTTCTCAAAGAAATTCCACCAAAATATTTTTTACATTGTAGAATAAATACTCAAGAATAAAACATAACATGAAAGTAATTGTACAACACCTCATAAAAAAGGGAATTCAAAAAATCCCTATCCACTTACAGCTCAAGAAAATTTAACTTTGTTAAAATTATCATCTCCCATGCAAAATTAACAGGTTTAAGAAACCCATTTGGAGATGGAGCTGAATACTTTAAAGCATACTATGTGGTAGAGTTAATAAATAATTTTAGTGCTTGTTTCTCAATGTACACACAAACTGTACAAGGGATAACCCATTAGCTACAAATAAATCTTCTTCTAATGAAATTGCAAGCCACCACCAAACATAGAAGGGAAAACCATTAGGTTTTCATAGTTAAATACTTCATAGCATTAAAAACTCTGCTTTAATTTACCACTTGTAAAATTTTGTATGTACCACAAGCACTTCAATGTAGTAATAGAAACATTTTTTTGGGTTCAAGGATACACAAATTCCAAAGGTTTCTTGTATTAGGAATAAGAGTCCACAAGAAAATTGAGAGGGGGGGGTGAATCAATTGTGCAATAGATTATTAAACTTTAAACTTTATGAACCATAACATCAAAAGTAAATAACACAGTAATTGCCAATCACCATAACACAATGTTTGTTTTCTAGGAAACCCTGTTAAAGGTAAAATCTGGGTGGGAATTAACACCCACAAAATAATGTACTGAGAGTATAGTAGGCTCACTGCCCAAAAAATGTTAAAGCTACCCTCAAGGATTCACAATCCGCATCAAGTGTATACAAAAAATACAAAATCTAGTGAACTGTCTGATAGCAACTATCTTTGCTTGGTCAGTTCCAATGAAGTACCAATTCTTCTCTCTATCCAGCAGTCAAGCTTCGCAGCTTCACAAATCTCTTCTTTTTCCTTTCTCTACCACACTATTCACAAATGAAAAGATCACTCATATATACCCTCTTACAATAACCCATTAGGTCGGCCAGTTAAGCTTTCCTAATACACAATTAACTAGGTCGGCCAACTAAGGCTTCCCATCATACAAATAATTACATAAGCCCTTGCTAAGATACACATGGTACCTATAACAAGTATACAATATTTATAATTCATTACAAATACTTCCAGATCCACAATCCATCCTCAACATTAATTTTCACACGTTACAAGTCTGAAGTCGGCCAAGAAATAAGTCTTCTCCAAAACACACACCACAGCTGACGTCATCAGTACCCAAACAGAAATCGAACTAAACCCATTTCACCATCATATGTCGGCTTTTCATCAATTGCTCGCAAGTTCTGAAACATCTTCCTCAGCAAGATATGCCCGAAACACAGAGACCTTCTTTGTTTGAAATCACAGTCATAGTCCAGAAAAATAGTCTTTACCAAAACAGCTATAACATCCATGATATGAAACATAAAGTCAAGCGGCCTGAGATGTAAGGTCAAAACTCAGTATTTTTCTTAATTCCAACTTCACTCATTCTGGTTAATCTGTATAATGTCCGTACACGCCTTCCAGTCAAGTAACTAGTTTGTCTTCTTTCACAAAAATATCTGTTGACATCAGTGACAAAACATGAGTATCAACAACATGATTAGTACCAACAATCTCCCCCTTTGGCATTGATGGCAACATATGGGAAAATCCATATGCATCAACCCAAAATTACTCTCTCTTTACAATCTTCTCAATATCCTCAATAAATGTCCCCAAAATAGTAGGGATTTTCACATAGATTCCTTCCCCCTCTGGCAGCAATGGCAAAGGGTGCCATAACTCATCTGTAGTCTTCGGTAAGGTGTATCTTTTTCAAATCTTCATGTCCAATTAGGTGCAAGATAAGCCAAATTTGCTCCATAGTGTTCTCCTGCGATCACTCCCCCTAAGGAGTAGATCCATACATCAAGTCCAGAGAAAAATATAGCTCTAAGATCCACTGGATTGATGCATATCTGCATCATTTAATTACCACTGGTAGTGGCCATCACCCCAAGCATGCCTATGAGGTATTCAAAAGCATCTTTTGGCAAAGGTTTAGTAAATATATCTTCTATTTGTTCCTTTGTGCTTATGTACTCCAGTTTAATCTCATTAGAAGCTACCTTCTCCCTCAAGAAATGATACTTGATAGAAATATGTTTAGTCTTTGAGTGCATTATAGGATTCTTCGACATGTTTACTGTACTTGTATTATCATAATGAATAACAACTGGCTCCTTGAAAATTATTCCAATATCTTCCAAGATTTGTTTCATCCAAACAACTTGTGTGCAATTTATTGCAGCAGCTACATATTCTGATTCAGCAGTAGATTGAGCAATATAGTTCTGCTTCTTGCTTAGCCAGGAAACCAATCTCTTCCCAAGAAAAAATGCACCACCACTTGTGCTCTTTCTTTCATCCACATTACCTGCCCAATCTGCATTAGTAAAAGCTTGCAAAGTAAAATCATCAGATTTTTCATACCACAATCCATATTCCACAGTTCCTTTAAAATATCTAAAGATTCTTTTCACAGGAGTAAAATGTGTTTCTTTAGGATCTGCTTGATATCCAGCCACAATTCTAACTGCATTGGTAATATCTGGTTTGCTGTGTTAGATATTGTAGACCTCCAATCATTGATCTATATTTAGTCTGAATAACACTCTGAGTCTCATCATCACTAGTCAGTTTGTTTCTAGTCACCATAGGTGTTCCAACAGGTTTACAATCTTCAATTCCAAACTTTTTCAACATTTCCTTAAGATACTTGGTGTGAGATATAAAAATGACATTCTTGCCATGATTAATTTGCAAACAAAGAAAATATTTCATCTCTCCAATCATAGACATTTCAAACTCAATTTCCATTTCTTTAGCAAATTTCTTACTCATTTTGTCATTACCTCCAAAAATGATATCATCAACAAAAACTTCTATAATCAAGATTCCATCTTTATTAGTTCTTAAATAAAAATTACTGTCTGCATTACCTTTTCTGAAACCAAGACGAAGTAGATATTTGTCTAGTCTTGCATACCATGCCGTTGGTGGTTGTTTCAGTCTATACAGTGCCTTCTTTAATCTGCAAACCATGTTTTCATCATCTGTCAAAGGAAAACCATCAGGTTGCTTAGTGTATACCTCTTGCTCTAGATCAACATTTAGGAATACTGACTTCACATCCATCTAATACACTTTAAAGTCTTTATGTGCACCATATGCAAGAAATAGTCTCACAACTTCCAATCTAGCAACAGGAGAAAATGTTTCCTCATAGTCTATACCTTCTTGTTGTGAATAGCATTTAAAAACTAATCTAGCCTTGTTTCTTACCAATGTACCTTTCTCATTCATCTTTTTTTTGAAAACCCATTTAGTGCCAATCACATTTTTGTTCTTAGGTCTTGGAACCAATTCCCAAGTATTGTTCTTCTTAATCTGCTCAAGTTCTTCTTCCATAGCTTTAGTCCAAGATTCATCTCTACATGCTTCATCAGTAGTCTTAGGTTCAACTTGAGAAATCAAACAAATTTCTTCTCTAGCCTTAGATCTAGTCATTATACCTTTACTTGTATCACCGATAATCTAATCTTCAGGATGGTTCTTCTTAACATACCTTGGTGTCTTTTGTGGCTCAATATCTTCAATTTGTTCATCTTCGCCTTCATTTTCAGTTATCAGAGGTTCATTCTCAATCATCAAAGGTTCTTCAGGTTGTGTAGTAACTTCTTTTGTTTCTTTAATCTGATCACAGTTATACATTCTTTCCTGAATTTGGAAATTTTCATCTATCTTCACATTGGCGCTTTCAATCAACTTTCTTAATCTCATATTAAAACATTTGTATGCTTTTCTTTTAGTAGAATAACCAAGAAAAATTCCTTCATCACTTCTAGCATCAAATTTGCCAATCTCATCATCTCTTTTGATATAACATTTACTTCCAAATATTCTAAAGTATTTCATAGTAGGTGTATGATCAAACCACAATTCATAAGGAGTCTTACTTTTACCTTATCTGATTTGAATTTTGTTCAGTGTGTACACAATAGTAACAACTGCTTCTCTCCAGTGAACATGTGATACATTTCCTTCTAACAACATAGTCCTTGCAGCATCTAATATAGTTTTGTTTCTTCGCTCTGCTATCCCATTTTTTTGTGGAGCTCTAGGGGCTGAAGTCTGTCTGTGTATTCCATTCTCTTTGAAGTATGTATTGAATAGTTTAAAAGTAAACTCTCCTCCTCTGTCTGATCTCAAACATTTCATCTTTAAACCAGATTCATTCTCAAGTTTTGCCTTGAATATCTTGAATTTGTCAAATGCCTCTGATTTCTCTCTCAGATATGTAACCCACATCATTCTAGAAAAGTCGTCAACGAAAAGTATAAAATACCTTTTACCATAGTATGATCTTGTTCTTATAGGACCACACAGATCTGTATGCACCAGATCCAACTTTCCTTTTGCAGAATAGGCCTTTCTCTTGAAAGTTCTTCTAGTTTGTTTCCCCATGAGACATTCTCTACACATAGTGTTAGATGGCTTCACAATTATAGGTAGGTCTCTTACTGCTTTTGTCATGCTTACCTTCACAATGTTATCAAAATTAACATGACAAAATCTTTTGTGCCATAACCAATTGTCATCAACTTTAGCAATAAAACAAGTAGCTTCAGATGTGTTAAGTTCAAATACATTACCTCTGGATTTAGAACCAGATGTTATGAAGTCTCCTATCTTACTCTTGATAGAACATTTCCCATTAATGAAATCTAGCTGATAACCCTTGTCCACTAGCTATCCAACACTCAACAAGTTATGTTTAAGTCAGTCAACAAGTAATACATTGTCAGTGTTAGTCTTTCCATCCAAAGAAATAGATCCCACTCCAATAATAAGTTTAGGAGTATTGTCACCAAATCTGACAACACCACCATCATGTTTCTTCAAACTCACAAACTTATTCCTATCTCCAGTCATATGGTGTGAACATCCAATGTCTATAACCCATTCAGATTTCTTTTCAACTCTTTATACTAGGGCTTTCTCCTCATGCATAGGTGTATCATCTTTAATAGCAATGAATCCAATCTCATCAAAGTTATTATCCTCATCATTAGATATTCCCTCACTAGCATAATAACATTCTTTATCTTTTGAGAACTTAGACTTGAAAAACTTAGGTTTGTTCTTTGGGATTCTTGTAGGACATGTAGATGCAAAATGACCAATCTTATTACGTAAAAAACATTTCAAAGGTAATTTGCCTTCAAATTTACCCTTACCTCTCTTTTCTCTTCTAGCAATCAATGCCACAATTTCATCTAACTTTCTTTCTTCTTCCTGTATCTATTCCCATTCATCAGCATAAGCTCCAAGTTCTTCTCTTAGATCACTACTGCTTGCATTTCCAGATAAGGTCTTCTTGTTCTTGTGCACAATTTCCTTGAATGTTGATTCTACCCTGGGTAAAGTGTCTCCCAATTCTGCGGCCTTGAATGTAGTAAGCTTGCCAGTCAGCATCTCTCTGGTGAAGTTTAGTGTCAAAGCTATGATCTCCTCTATAGCCTATACTTTGGTTCTATATGCAGGTGTCAAAGATCTGAGAATATTTGCAATTACTTCTTCCTTGCTGTAAGTACCTCCAGAGTTCCTAATACCAGTAACTACCTCAGTAATTCTCTATGCATATGCTCTGACATTCTCATCTTCTCTCATCTTTAGTGATTCCATCTTTGTTTTCCAATTCTGCAACTTTGCTTGTTTTGTAAATTTGTCTCCAATATACAATGCTTCTAGTCTTGTCCAGATGTCGTGCAGATTCCAAATCCTTCACTTCTGTGAATTCTCCTTCAGATAGGGTGCTGATCAGAGATTCCCTTGAAACCATATTGTAGGAAAATAGTTTCTTTTCTTCTTCAGTAGCCTTTTCCAGCTCATCCTCAGTCACTATCTTTTCATTCTTCTTTGTGATCATGCAATACTCAATTCCCAAACATAGCTAATGTGTTCTCATCTTGTTCTGCCAATTGTCAAAGTTTTCAGGATCAAACTTCAGACTATCCTTCATGTAGTAGGTCATCTTCAGGATCACATCAAGCTGTTAAACTTTCTCTCTGAGGACCAGTAGCTCTGATACCAATTGTTTGGAATAACAGTCCACAAGACAACTAAGAGGGGGAGTGAATCAGTTGTGCAATAGATTATTATACTTTAAACTTTATGAACCATAACATCCAAAGTAAATAACACAGTAATTGCCAATCACCATAACACAATGTTTGTTGTCGAGGAAACTCTGTTAAAGGTAAAACCCCGGTGGGAATTAACACCCACAAAATAATATACTGAGAGTATAGTATCCCTGTTAAAAGATATTAGCCCTGTTAGGAGCTTGTTATTACATTACAGTACACAGTCCCTGTTAGGAGACAAACCCTGTTAGGAGTCAATGAAAGTAGTAGGCTCATTGCCAAGGCTCACTTCCCAAAGAAGGTTAAAGCCACCCTCAAGGATTCACAATCTGCATCAAATGTATACAACAAATACACAATCCAATGAACTGTCTGATAGCAACTGTCTTTTCTTGGTAAGTTCCAATGAAGTACCAACTTTGCTCTCTATCCAGCAGTCAAGCTTCGCAGCTTCACAAATCTCTACTTTTTCCTTTCTCTACCACATTATTCACAAATAAAAAGATCACTCATATATACCCTCTTACAATAACCCATTAGGTCGTCCAGTTAATCTTTCCTAATAGACAATTAACTAGGTCGGCCAATTAAGGCTTCCCATCATACAAATAATTACATAAGCCCTTGCTAAGATACACACGGTACCTATAACAAGTATACAATATTTATAATTCATTACAAATACTTCCAGATCCGTAATCCATGCTCAAAATTATTTTTCACACATTATAAGTCTGAAGTCGGCCAAGAAATGTCTTCTCCAGAACACATGCCACAGCTGATGTCATCAATACCTAAACAAAAATCAAACTTAACCCATTTCACCATCATATGCTGGCTTTGCATCAGTAAGATCACAAGTTTTGAAACATCTTCCTTAGCAAGATATGCCCAAAACACAGAGACCTTCTCTATCCAGAATCACAGTCACAGTCCAGAAAATCAGTCTTTACTAAAATAGCTATAACATCCATGATATGAAACATAAAGTCAAGCGGCCTAAGATGTAAGGTCAAAACTCAGTCTTCTACTTAAATCCAACTTCGCTTATTCTAGTTAATCCATACAGTGTCTGTACACGCCTTCCAGTAAAGTAACTAGTCTGTCTTCTTTCACGGAAATATATGTTGACATCAGTGATAAAACATGAGTAGCAACAACATGATTAGTACCAAAAACTGATATCATCCAACATCTTGGAGATCATAGATAGCCCTAGTTTTATATATTTGATTATGCTCGTCTATTCCTACTCTTGATATGTAATGTGGACTTCTTAAATGAGCAAAGAAGAACACCTTCCTACCAGAAGTACCAAAATAAAACATACCATTCTACAAGGATTGACAGTAACAGACAACTAGAGTCCATATAACACAGTGATAGTTATTATATTTATGTTCAAATAAATGCTTGACATGTGTTATAGAGAGATAATCATGACTATTATAAAAACCCATGATGCATAAAATAGGGAGCATGATTGATTCATGAAGAGAAGAAGGAATAGTAAGAAAAGTTCTTGAATGCATAACCAAAATAATATCACATAAAACATGAAAGAGGAAGACATTACTATTTTACTATCAAGAACATAGGACACCACTGTGATGAGGGCTATAGAATAGTGTTATGGATTGTTGTTGTGAATATGATGAGTTACCATGTCTATCATGGAAGACTAGTACTGTGCAAAATTTTCATAGAGCTTAGGTCTATGTTTTCGAAAGTAAACATGTCATGAAGAGACATATCTTCAACTTTCAAATTAGTGAGATGAGTTTAAAGTATCATATTGTGACCAATGGAAGTGAATGCATCGAGATTTGTGTTCAAGAGAAATTTGGAGTCAAGAAAACATTGAGGACAATTATATTAAGCAGAGAAGGGTCATTGTTATTCAAAAGAAGTAGTGGGGTAAATTCTAATTCACAGTAGATCATTACATGTTTGGTGTCTATCTTAGCCATTTTTTATATTTACTTTTTCTTACTTTTTGGTTAATTGTATACCTAAGTCTTTATTTTTTAAAAACACAAAATTGATCTAAAGAGGGAGCTATAGTTTCACAACAAGAATTAGAGAGGAATCAGTTACCTATTCACTCAACAGAGAGGTTATTTCAATAGGAGCAGCATTTTGACTTTAGTTTAAAAGAACTGGCAGAAGGTACTGACAATTTTCATGAAAATGAGAATCTTGGAAAAGGTGGTTTTGGAATAATATACAAGGTGAACCTCTATTCCCTGAAAGACATAGTGTTTCCATGGATTAGGAGATCTGTTTAAACAGACATAGAGAAGTCTTATTTTTTTTTCATCTTTCAGGGAAGAACAAAAGATGGAAAGGAAATAGCAGTGAAAAAACTATTTGCGAAGTCAACACAGGGTAATGAACAATTTATGAACAAAGTCAAACTTGCTGCCAATGTTTAGCATCAAAACCTTGTGAAACTGTTGGGATGTTGCACTGAGGGAGATGAAAGGTTGATTGTTTATGAGTATTTGCCCAACAAGAGCCTTGACACCTTCCTCTTCGGTAAGTTACACCTGGTTTCGTGAGCATTCCCTTTCTCATCGAGATTTTAAGTATTCCAACGTTGTTTTAAAGGCATGATAGTCTAAGAATTGGGATTGCAGATCCAGAAAAGTTTAGACTGTTAGATTGGCAAAAATGTTATAACATTATCCTTGGGATTGCCTGCAGGCTTCTTTATCTTCATGAGGATTCGCCGATAAAAATTATTTACAAAGATATTAAACCAAACAATATTTACCAATGGGATTGGCCTCCATACAGCAAGGTAATATGTCCGTTAAGATTCCTGTTTGTAGAAATTTACTTGTATTGTTATGGTGATGTCTGTTAGGAAACCCTAGCTACATTACAAATCTAGCTAGGAAACCCTAACACTGAGAATGTAATGTCGTTTCCTCTAGAGTTTTTAAGGAAACATACCAGTATTAGGACGATGCACAATGCTCATGAAGCCCTTCCAGTATTCGGACGATGCACAATGCTCATGAAGCCCTTCCAGTATTCGGACGATCCGGCTAAGACAGAATGAAGTGAATTTGATCACTTTTATTTATTTTTTGTTTATATCCCGATTTGGTCAATATTTCTATAATAAACTTAACTATAGTCAAAATTTCAACCTTTTCGGGACATTAAAAAAAAAGTGAACATTAGAAGCCAAAATGACCTTTGGTCGAAAATGAAGCCCAAATGTATTACTGTTAACTTCCTTTCTATAGGGGAGAATGGTGCAAGAGCACCTAGGGGTTATGTGATGTCCCGATTTTAGTACTTGTCTTGAGGACATGTTTATTAGCCCATCATTGCAACCTCCATGGGCTAATGTCTTGTTTTGGGGGTCTCTCGGTATGATCTTACTATTTGTAGTAAGTCTTCTCCTGTCTGTTTCTATTTGTGGCAGGGTGTCCGAGCAGTTGTCTTGTCAAACAAGAGAAGAGTTGATAGTATGGGCTTCATGCGAGTTGAATTAATTAATTAAGGTATCTTAATTAATTGTCTTAAGCTTATATTATGATTATATCATTATTCATTTAATGATACATTTTAAAGTCTTAAGTATGGTTCTTTTAATGGTGGGAAAGAAGATACATTTGAATGTGACTGTATTAATCCATACTTAAGGGAGTAATGGATTAAATTATGTGGAGCTTCATCTAGAAGTTGATGAAGTCAAGCCTTCATGAAGAAGATGCTGCTCTTATAAGGAGTTTTCAAAACTTCTTGGGGTTTACCTTGGACAGTTTTATGGCTTTACGATTTTGCTTGGAGTTTGGAATTAAGGGTTTGAGAGAAAGTTTGCAGGCAGGGGACGATAAATTCCTTTTTATTACTTGGCACTTTGAATCAGCTACATGCTGGTGAATTGTGTGTGGAATTCAAAGATTAGCGTGGGAATTTGTGGAATAAAGAATTGCATTGTTTCGTAATCGCCATTGATAGCAGTGAGAAGCATTATAAGTTGACGCCATAGACTACATTGGGAACACATTATTTTCTTGGTGTAGAAGGTAGACTGTCATTGTTTCTAGTCGTGGCCTTCTATTTTCCTTATGGGCGGCTGAGTGGAGTGAGAGGTAGAAGGCACTGCCTATATCTTTCGGTACATTTCCAGGTTACGTTTTCCTTTCAAATAATTATAGTTTGGTTTGAATTATATGTAATAAGAAATTGGAATGTTGACATTAGCATATCAGCATATGGTATTTCGATTTCAATTAGTGTTTTTTTTAATTATTTCACATATTGAAAAATACAAAAAAATAATATATTTGTTTATAGAGAAAATATCAATACATTTATTTTTCAGAGTAAAAGAGAATTTGCATTGAATTTTAAAGAAAGAGCGAGGAAGGCTCTTTATACGTTAGGTTTGATTAACCTTCAGTTTTTCTTTTGGGAAGACCTTCTTAAGGTCATGTTCATAAATAAGGTTGTGTAGGAATGTTGTAGGTGAGTATTGTTTTTCATGTTGTGTTTTTGGTTGTGGTCCAATTTGAAAAGGACCTTAGACATGCTTTGGAACCAAAACTTGGCAAGATGTGGGGAAATGCATTTAGAGTGCACAAAATAATGTAATTAAGTTATAATTACGTATAGGAATGGATTAGTAGTCATGTGGAACCCATACATGGGGTCAAAGCAATAAAAGAAGGAAAGATGTAAATGTTGTCAAAAGTTGCTTGAGCAACTTTTGCAACTTTCCAATGTTGCATGACAACATTTGGACATGTTTTGCAAAATGACGTAAATAGAGTTATGGGTTAGGATAGGTAGTTGCCACAAGTCTACGGGGGTTGGACAAATTTGGACACAATTTCCATGAAGAATGAATTAGAATTTTTTTGTTTCCTGTTACAGTTTGGAGTTTTTGTTTGCATGTAGTTGATAATGGATTGAGGGTTTTGTCTATTTGTGTAGATTAGTTATATCTTCTTATTTACTCGTTCTATATATAATTCTTGTATATTTTTGTATAATTTTGATGGCTTAAGAAAATCCAAGCTCTCCTGGCCTGTGTACTGCCAGCATTGAGGTTTGTATGTAAATAATGGCTCTATGATGAATTCACACCATGGGATCTTGAAGGCCCTTAGAGGATGGATAGTAGAGACTATGTACATTCTTTTTATTTTTGTACAGATGCAGGAAGTTCCAATGGCTATTTTTGAGAGCTTTTCCTAGTCGATTCTATTAACACCTGGCTAGGAGACTTGTTTACGGATTTATTTGTGAGGTTTTAATGTTATTAGGCTTTACGGACCTAATTAGGCCTAATAAGGCTACTAGCCCTTAAAACCAGTGAAATTGAAATCGATGAGGAAAGTATTTGAAGGATGGGCACAAGAACCTCAAGAATGATTGAACTTGTTAAAATGAAAAGCCAAACAATCCTACAAGTGTCTGACAAGAGCATAGTGGAGTGTGTGTGAACTTACCCAAGTAATTTAAAGGAAGAGTTTTTGTTACCTTTGATAGAGAGGCCCTTGGGAATTGAAGATTGATTGAGAGAGTGTTCTCCAAAGTTAGGGTTAAGTAGCATACCCTTAAGAGGTCTAGGAAGTGACCATGAGAGAAGTCAGGCTAACTCAAGGAGATGAGCATGTCTATCAAAAGGCCAAACGTTGCATCTACAATTGAGAAAAAGCATAAATTAGCAAAGTATAATTTCATATTTTGAACTCCAAATTTGTCTAGAAATGCATGGAAAATTATCAAAATTCCATGTATTAAACAAGAAAAGTGTCAAAATCCTTAATTCCAAAATAAGTTGGCCCAAGGATACAAGAAATTCTAGTTTCTAAGAGAAATATACCATTTCTAGCAAGGAAATTCCTATTTATATTATGAAGTCAACCCTTTCCATGAACAAAATTCCTCAAACCCATTAAAAATTTTCTCTAAGATGTTGGGAATTCCTCAAACCAATGAAAATTTCATTTTGAAAAGATTTGAAACTTTTCTAAGGCATGAAAAAACCACAAGGTAACACCAAGTCCACCTAGCGAAGTAAGGAAAACTACAAGGTGGCATGAAGTCCACACAACCAAGGAAAACATGAAAAATCCTTAAGTCATCATGATGTCTAGCCAAGTCTAGGAGTTATGAAATTGGACAAAGTTTGGATTAAATCCATAGACACTAGCAAAGTACTCCTACAAGGAATAAGTTCTAGAAGAAACCAAAGAAAACAAGTTGGAGGTTCTAGAAGAAAATAATTAATCAGATCAACTAGGAAGAAGATGATGACATGTAACTGATTGAATGTTTGAAGATATTAAGTTAATGATCATGCATGGCATTAAATCAGTTAATGTATTGTATTGTCATTGATGTCAACTTGATATAATCTGTATGGTCATTGAAATACTCCCAAAGACTTCAAAGAACTGATGAATCAAGGCTATGCTATCAGTAATGCATACAAGTCAAGTATTCACTAAGTGACTACATACACCGATGGAGTGCACAACATTACCGGCGAGCAGAGTTACAGTGTTTCCCAATGAGAAAAGTACAGAGTAACCCGATGGAAAAAGTTACAGTGTTGCCTGACAGAGAAGACAAGGACAAATATCTCAATGACAACTGAAGTCACACCGACGAAACAATCAATTATCACTGATGACTAATTGAAGTGTTGACCGACAGAATAGAGAGTTCAGAAAATGACAAAATGCTTAGCTGTCAAAGAAGCTAAAGATGGAATTAACGAATACTTATCATTGTTTTAAACATCCAGATAAAGTTAGAGATAAGTAATTGATTTAAAGCTGATATGTCCAGTTGGCAAGAAGATGTCTTTGAGATAAATCAGGAGTTTGCTTTAAATCTATTGGCAAGAATTGTGGAACACACCAAGAATCAAGAAAGCCAAGAAAAGGGGAAATCATGTCTATATAGAGAAAAACCCAATTCATTACGAAGGGGGTGCGTGGGGTGAACAAGAGAATAGAGGAAAGATGCTAAAGAAAATTTGAAGGAGAAGAAAGTCTTCTTTCAATCCTGATCAACAAGCTGAGGAAAGAGATAGATTCTGCAAACACCAACGAACAGTGAGACAAGTATCACAGAGAAGAACAGTGTGGAGCAAAGGTATAAGCGATTATATTGACAAGAGAGGTAATGGACTTACAATATCTAAAAATCTGTAATTGAGTTGTATGTATGAACAAATAATTAGTGTTTTAGTTTAACCATTGAAGTATCAAGTCTCTTAACCAAGAAGGACATAAAATTCTTTTACAATTGAGATACATCCCAAGGAGTATCAGAAAGTTTGATCGCAAAAGTAGCATTGGATATGCCCGATACCTATTGACAGGCCAAGTGAATGTTTGATCAAGGATGGTAGCATTAGATGCCAGATACTAGTTGACAACCTTTTTCTAAATCCTATAACAAGGTCATACCTAACACTGTGTTTGTAACCTTTAACAGAGTTGGCTCTTAACAGGGCTCACTTCAGAAGAGTGAAAATTTGGGGTACCGGTCCCAGTGGTTTATCCTTTAACAGGGTTTCCACATTAAAAATCCATGTGTTATGTGTTGATGTTTTATTAGTTTACTATTTTACATTTCACATATGAATTTCTTGATTGATCGGTATACTCTACATATTTACTGTGTTTCGGTAAATAGTTAACTGCTTATTGGTAATCATACAGAAGAGAGATTTACAAAGCATTTCGACAAGTAGAAAATTGATAAAAGTATTTCAAGGCTTTCATCTTTGAAACGAAACTAAGTGTGCGAAAAATAGTTCCCTACGCTAAAGTCCTGAGAAGAGGATCATGCAAATTCAAATTTAACCCTTATCAATTACAAAATGATAATACAATAACATGCATTCATAGAAAAATGAGAATGACACAATGATTTACCCTAGGGAAAACCGTTCGGTAGAAAACCCCAGCACTCCAAAACCTGCACAATGTATTAATCAAAACTATTATTGTTTACAATACACTTGCAATGCAAGTTCTTCCAAGAAATAATCAACACTTGAAGACAAATCCAGAAGCATAAAAAGGTTCCAACAATACACTTACTTCTCTTCTAATTCGCAACCCTAAAAACACTTATATCATGCGCTTCCCCTTTTTAGGGCAACTTCCAAAAGGAAACCGTATTAGGGTTTTACCATTCTCCGAACCCCGCGGTTGCATAAGAGTGTAAAGTACTCAACATGATCAGTTGCCACATGTCTTCACCCATCATCGAATCTTTCACAATTAGCTCTTACAAATATTAATGACCGTCATAGGAATCCGTCATAACCATTTCAATCATGATTATCTTACACATTGTCCAAAGTGTCGACATTTGGAAAATAACCTCAATCACCAAAAAGGGATGCCTAGATCCACCTAGACCAAATTTGATCATCCTTGTCATCTTCCAAATGGAGTGAAAACACAACATGTCCACTGAACTAAATGATAGAACAAATATCAAACTTAAATACATTATTTGCAAACAATTAATTATAATACAAATAATATCAATTGTAAGGAAATATACAAGGTTGAGACACCTTATTCCTAATAATCTTGTAGGACAGAAGATACCTAGAGACATAATATGTGGTTATAAGTTTTAAGGGTTGATTTAAGGATTAATTTTTGAGGCCACTGATTCACCCCCCCCCCCCCTCCCCCCTCTCAGTTNTAATTTTTGAGGCCACTGATTCCCCCCCCCCCCCCCTCCCCCCTCTCAGTTATTACTAACAATTAGTATCAGAGCTTGTGTGCTTAGAAGGAAGGTTTCAAGACCTATGCTAAAGATCAAAAGATGAACAGATGAGATGTGCCCAAGTTGAACAAAGATAATTTTTCTTTGTGGAAGAGAAGAATAAGACTGCACTTATCAGGTATTGGTAATGATGTTACTCAATACGTAGATGTTGAATATATGTTTCCCATAGGAGGACCAACAGTTGAACAATTGAGAGAGAAGCATGAGCACAATTGCATGATGATAGAGCTTGCTTCCTCAGTCTCCGATGCTGAATTTGAAGATGTCAAAACCTGAAAGACTGCAAAGTAGATGTGGGACAAATTGATGCTTGTACATGGTGGTGACAAAAATGTTTTGAGAGCCAAGGCAGAAATCCTTAGAGGAAATTTTGATGATCTTAAGATGAAAGAAGGTGAAAACATCACTCAGTCCAACACAAGAATCAAAGAGGTAGTAAATTCTATCCGAGGAGTTGGAGGTGTACTAGAAGAAGATATAGTGGTAAGTAAAATTCTAAGAACCTTACTGCCTACTTATGCTATTAGAGTATCTGCCATTCAAGAAATGAGAGAAGTAGCAAATAACAATGTCACTCTAGATAGTTTGATTGGAAGACTGATTTCATTTGAGATGAACAATTTTGATAATAGTGTCTTACCAAACATAGAATTTGCATTCAAAACTTCTATGAGAATAAGCAAATCAAGTCATAAACACACTATGAGAAAAGATAGTGATAGCGAAAGTGAAGAGGATGATGTTGATGAAATTGAAGCGCTTATGGCTAGAAGAATGCAAAGAGGCAAAGGTAAATACAAAGGTAAATTACCACTTGTTTGTTTTAATTGTAAAGAGATTGGACACTTTGCTAAGATGTCCTAAGAGAAGAAAAGATGACAGAAGTAATGACAGATCATTTGAGAAGAAGTGTAACAGAGGTGATTACAGAAGCTACTGACAATCAAAAAGAAGAGATACCCGAGACTAAAAGGACAAAGGAAAGAAGGCCAGTTACCTAGAAAAATTCAAAGAAGATGATACTGACACCGAATTTGATGAAGACATCGAGATGGTGTTTGTGGCAGTAAAAGATGATTTAGATGACGATGAAGAAATGTATGTAGAAACTGCACTCATATCTATAGCTACTAAATATTATGTCTGGATCATAGATAGTGACTTCACTCACCATATGACCAGTGATAAGCAAAAGTTTAAGATGTTTGAATACTACAACAGTGGCTCAGTAAGAATGGGTAATGACACACCTTGTCCACTTGAAGGTAGACGAACCATAATGTTGAATAACCAGATAAAATGTGAAAATTCTTATTGGGTAAATGGATTGAACTATCATCTATTGAGTCTCTCTAAGTTGAATAATTTAGGTCACATAGTAGCATTTGAAAATAAGAAGTCAAAAATCTTCAATAAATCAAGAAATCTGATTGGTACCGGTGAGAAGACAAAAGGTAACTTCTTCTATATGAATGATACTAAAACCACTTGTTTGATTGCTACAAATGAAGACATATGGTTGTGGCACAAAAGATTGTGTCATGTGAACTTTGACAACATGATAAAGATTAGGAAAAGGAGAAATGTCAGAGGGTTACTGACAATGACCAAGCCCGACAACATCATGTGTAAGAATTGTCAAAAAGGTAAGATGACAAAGTCTAGTTTCAAAAGAAAAACCCATACATTTGATGCCATTCTAGAATTAGTCCATACTGATATATGTTGACCTATGAGCACAAAGAGTTATTATGGAGATAGATATTTTATTCTTTGTCGACGATTACTCTAGAATGATGATAGTCATGTTTTTAAAAGATAAATCAAAAGCATTTAAGATGTTTAAATGGTATAAGGAAATGGTTGAGAAAAAAAGTGGTAAGGAGTTAAAATGCTTAAGGTTAGATAGAGGAGGGCAATTTATTTCAGATGAATTCACTAACTTTTGTAATGAGCATGGAATCAGAAGACAGGTCTCTGCACCGAGAACACCATAGCAAAATGTAATTGTTGAAAGAAGAAACATATCCATAGTTGATCGTGCAAGGAAACCAATGATAGAGAAAGGGATCACCCAAATCTTCTAGAGAGAAGTTGTCAGTACTGCTATTTACACATTGAACATAGTAAAATTGAAGAAAGACCCCAAAAAGACACCTTACGAGCTATGGTATGGATATACACCCAATGTAAGTTATTTCAAAAATTTTGGCAGTCAGTGTTATATCTTAAAAGATGATAGAAATGGAAAACTTGACTCCAAGACTGATGATGGAATCTTTCTAGGGTATTCTACCAAGAGCAAGGCTTATAAATGTCTATATAAAGCCTCTAACAAAATTGTTGAAAGTGCAAATGTAAAGATAGATGAATTTGCAGAGAAGAATGAAAAGGAAAGCACCAAAGAACCAGAGAACTACAATAGGTTTACTTACAATGAGGAACCTGATACTCTACCCGACCAACAATGTAGAGCTCCCGAGCAACAGATCATTGCACCCGAGCATCAATCTGCAAATACCAACGATCAAAATATTTCTCAAGATGATGCACAAAGTGATGGAGAACATAATGATGATCAAGCTAATAGACAAAGAGTTGAACCTGTACTTGCAAGATATGTCAAAGAGAACCATCCATAGAACCAGATCATAGGAGATAAAAAGACTGGTATGAAAACTAGAAGTAAGTCTCTAAATACAAGATGTCTTATTTGTGATTATGAGCCCAAATCTGTCAATGTTGCACTAGATAATGATGAATGGATAAGTGCTATGAATGAAGAGATTGAGCAGATAGAGAAAAACAAGACATGGACACTTGTACTGAGACCAAATGACAAGAATGTCATCGGTACAAAATGGATATTCGGGAATAAACTGAATGAGAATGGAGAAGTCATGAGAAATAAAGAAAGACTAGAATGCAAGGGGTATGCACAAGAAGAAGGAATTGACTATGAAGAGACCTTTTCACCCATTGCTAGGCTAGAAGGAGTAAGAATATTACTTGCTTATGTTGCATGTAAAGGATTCAAGATATATCAAATGGACATCAAGTCTCCATTCCTAAATGGAATACTTGAAGAAGAGGTATACATTGAACAACCAGAAGGGTTTGTTGATCCAGACAAGAGGGACATGGTATGTAGAATGCACAAAGCCCTATATGGATTGAAACAAGAACCCCGAGCCTGGTATGAAAGACTTCATTCCTATCTTATAAGTATTGGATTTGTAAGGACTAGTGAAAACAGTAATCTTTATTTGAAGGAAGATACTGATGCTAACATTTTGATTACTGAGATATTTGTTGATGACATCATATTTGGAGGCAATGATATGCTATGCAAATTATTTGCAAATAAAATGAGTAAAGAGTTTGAGATGTCTATGTTTGGAGAGATCAAGTTCTTTCCTGGTCTGCAAATCATGCAACAAGGTGAAGGTATTTTCATTACACAATCCAAGTACATCAAAGTAGTACTGAAAATATTCAAGATGGAAGAATCCAAACCAGTTGGAACACCGATGGCAACTGGATGTAAGCTGACAAAGGAGGACAAGTCATCAGAGGTAAATCAGACTTTGTAAAGATCAATGATTGGAAAACTCATGTATGTTGTACATACTAGACGAGATATTGCAGATGCAGTAGGAATAGTTGCTAGATTTTATTCTAATCCCAGAGAATCACATATGTCTGCTGTGAAAAGAATCCTAAGATATCTTAAGAATACCAAGGAATATGGCTTATGGTATAAGAGAGAAGGAAAATTTGAACTAAAGGTCATTACTGACACTGATTGGGCTAGAAATATTGATAAACGGAAGAGCACAACTGGAGAAGCATTCTTTATGGGTGATAGACTTGTCACATGGATCAGCAAGAAGCAAGGATGCATCTCTCAGTCTATCGTAGAAGTAGAGCATGTTGCTATTGTTGCAAACTGCTCAAATATTGCATGGATCAAATAGTTCTTGGAAGGTATGCATATGAAAATTTTAGAACCAGTAATTATCTACTGTGATAATACAAGTGCAATAAACATTTCCAAGAATCCCGTCATGCATGCTCAAACAAAGCATATTGCCATTAGGTATCATTATTTGAGAGAACAAGTTCAGGAGAAGGAGGTGATACTGGAGTATGTGCAATCAAAGGAACAGTTTGCCGATATCTTCACCAAGCCACTTCCCAAGGATGCATTTGAGTACTTGAGTAAGAGACTAGGGGTCAAACCCTTTTCTACTGGTCGGTAAGCTTACTAGAAGGCTGCATCAGCCTACATATTATAAGAATATCATTCATGTTGATGCAAGAAGAGAGATGAACTTCAAAGATACATCTATACACAACAAGGTATTTATCTACTCCAAGCACCAAAGTTATTATCGATGGATTGGGAGATTCAAGGAATATAATATTGATAGAAAGGATCCGTTTGGCATCACTGTCAAAAGCATGTTTGAAAAATATGTTTGTTTGGCACTGCTTTCAAAGGGAGAGAGATATCTCATTATCATACAAAGATTATATCCATTATCAACTCAAAAAGAGATCATATCCATCAAAGTATCCAAAAGGAGAATGTAACAGGAAAGGGAGAGTACACAAAATTGAAGAGAATTGCTGACAAGAGACATCACAAGAAAAGAGAATAGTCAAAGGGAGAGAGTTTGACACAGAAGGAGAACACATCACATCAGAGAAAGAAAGATTGTACATCCATCCAACGAAGGGATTGAAGAAAAAAAGAAAGATGCAAGAATCAAATCGAAGCTATTTGAGCTTACCGAAAGCCAAACATTTATATTAGTTACATTAGAAAAGCTTGATGAAACTATATATTTCATATTGTATTAGTAATAGTATAGTATGATAATGTAGTATGTTTCCATCAATGCCAAAAGGAGAGATTGATGACATGTAACTAATTGAATGTTTTAAGATATTAAGTTGATGATCATGCAAGGCTTTAAATCAGTTAATGTATTGTATTGTCATTAATGTCAACTTGATATAATCTGTATGGTCATTGAAATAATGCCAAAGATTTCAAATAATTGATGAATCAAGGCTATGCTATCAGTAATGCATATAAGTAAAGTATTCACTAAGTGATTGCATACACTGACATAGTGCACACCAATGGTCAGAGTAAAAGAGAAGAGTCACAGTGTTACCCGACGAGAAGAGTTATAGTGTTGCTTGATGAGAAAAGTGTAGAGTAACCTGACGGAAAGAGTTACATTGTTTCAGGATGGAGAAGACAAGGATGGAGATCCCAAGGACAACTAAATTCACACCGATGGAACAATCAGTTATCACCGATGACTAACTGATGTGTTGACCGACATAATACAGAGTTCAAAAAATGACAAAATGCTTAGCTATGAAAGAAGCTAAAGATATAATTAATGAATATTTATCATTGTTTTAAACATCCAGATAAAGTCGGAGCTAAGTAATTGATTTAAAGTTGATTTGTCTAGTTGACAAGATCACTTTGAGATAAATCAGGAGTTTTCTTTCAATCTATTGGCGAGAATTATGGAACACACCAAGAATCACGTAAGCCAAGAAAAAGGGGAAATCATGTCTATATAGAGACAAACCCAATTCATTACGAAGGGGGTGTGTGGGGTGAACAAGAGAATAGAGGAAAGATGCTAAAGAAAATATGAAGCAGAAGAAAGTATTCTTTTAGTCCTGATCAACAAGCTAAGGAAAGAGCTAGATTCTGCAGACATTGATGTACAGTGAGACAAGCATCACAGAGAAAAATAGTGTGGAGCAAAGGTATAAGTGATTATATTGATCAGGGAAGTAATGGACTTACAATAGATCTGTAAATCTGCAATTGAGTTGTATATATGAATAGATCATTAGTGTTTCAGTTTAACCATTGAAGCATCAAGTCTCTTAACTGAGAAAGACTTAAAAGTCTTTTACAATTGAGATACATACTAAGGAGTATCAAAAATCTTGATCACAAAAGTAGCATTGGATATGCCTGATACCTATTGACAGGCCAAGTGAGTGTTTGATCAAGAATGGTAGCATTAGATGCCAGATACTAGTTGACAAACTTTTTCTAAATCCTCTAATAAGGTCACACCTAACAGTGTGTTTGTAACCTGTAATAGGGTTGGATCTTAATAGGGTTCACTTCAAAAGAGTGAAAATTTGGGGTATCGGTCGCAATGGTTTTTCCCTTAATAGGGTTTCCACGTTAAAAATCCATGTGTTATGTGTTGATGTTTTACTACTTTATTGTTTTACATTTCACATATGCATTTCTTGATTGATCGGCATACTTTGCATATTTACTGTGTTTCGGTAAATAGTTAACTGCTTATCGGTAATCATACAGAAGAGAGATTTACAAAGCATTCCGACAAGTAGAAAATTGATAAAAGTATTTCAAGGCATTCATCTTGTAGGACAAAAGATAACTAGAGACATAATCTGTGGTTATAAGTTTTAAGGGTTGATTTAAGGATTAATTTTTGAGGCCACTGATTAACCACCCATCTCAGTTATTACTAATAGAAGAAAGCCAAGAGTGAAAATAAAAAGAGGGAGAAAAAATAAATTATTTCATCCAAGCAAGAAACTCGAGCAAGCATTCATAAAATTGACCAAGTTCATCAAAGCAAAAGAAAGAAAAATCAAGAAAAAAAATAAAGGAATACAAGAAGACATTGATCTCTTCATGTAAGTCCTTGATTCCTAATAATACATGAACTTGACATTTCTTTTATTTACAATTTGAAAATCACACATTTAAATGTTCAAGTCTTAACTATATCTTTTTTTTCTTAGACGAGTGAAGATATTGGATGATTTTTTGACTCAATGTTGGTGCAAATCAATGATTTCATTTTTTTTTTAAGTTTTCTTTTCAAGAATTTTAAGTCTTCTTAGGCTTAGAGGTGATTTTTAGGCAATTTTCTTAAGTTACTTTAGAATTTTCTTAAGGTTTTCTAATTTGATTCAGAGGTTTAGAATGAATTTGTATAGACTGAAGAAATTTTCAGTCAAAATTAAGGGTTTCAATCTGAAAAATCTCACAATTGGGGCAAATTCAATGTTATTTATAAGTTTAGGACATAATTTAAAAAGTGTTGACAAAATTCATCCTTACTTTTTCACATTTACATTCCTAATTCTTGACTGAGAATTCATAATTGTAAAAGATTAGAGATGAATGTAAAGTTAAATCAGAGTTATATTTTGTTACACTTAAAATTCCATACTTCACAAAAGTAAGCATTATAGTCTCCTTTTATTTTTATTATAGGAGTCAGATGTCAACCTGAGGAGGAATTCCTAGGGAAGTGTAGATGGAGTTTTTCAGAACAAGGGAACACCATTTGAGTGTGACATCTCATCAAAATGGAGAAAGGCTGGAGATACCAACCATGGACATGTGGACCTCAAAGATTTTAAAATGATAATGTATCGGATCGATGATTTCCTTCCTTCACCTAAATTAGAAAGACTGATGAGGAATATAATTGTCCAAGTAGCTAGATTTCTGCCAGCCATACAGTGCAATGAGTTAATTCGAGAATGTTCCAAACATTATAACATCTTGTAAATACAAACTATGGCACCTGAAAAGAGATTTGTCCTATCTAAGAGAACTAGCCATCAAATAAGCTTTTAAAATTACAAAATACCATAGCATCATTTACAAGACTGGAGAAGAAGCCATTAAAATCTTTCAGGGACATCTTGATCACTTTGTAGAAATTAACAAGCACTGGATAGAAAAACCAAGATTGGTCTACTGGTGAAGTTGAATGGCTCACATCGAGCCCACCAGGGATCAATTCTTGTTGAGTGCAAGGGTCTGACATCATAAGGGATGAGGCTGGGATCGCGCCCGGGGTGAATTTGGCGGAGTGGATGCCCCTCATTCCTTGGCTCTAAGCTAAAGAGGTGCAAGAGTGGGCTCGTATCGGGTTCCTAAAATCGTTGTGGTGGCCTTTGCTGGTTGGTAGCTCGTAGGCTTCGTGCCTTGCTATGTTGCCTCGCAGGTCTGAACCCCTCCATAAAAAAACCAAGATCTCATCATAACAAAATCCCTAAGAAAATTTTCTGAAAATATTTCAAGGAGAAGTATCCAGACCTTGTCTTTTTGCTTAACAGGTTCATGGGAAGCCCCTACACCTTCTCATTCAAACTATGGATGTTTTACTTCATTGAGGAAGTCACCAGTGTGGTCAAAATGATTAAATTGTGCAAGAATTATTAGTGATAATTTATATGTACAACTAAGAGGGTTGGAACATAAAAAGGTCTTATTTATGAGCTCCCATTTTATATACATATTGGTAAGATGTTACAAATTCTAGGGATTGGATTTCATGGGTGTTGTAGGAAGTAAGAAATATAAATTCAAAGTACATGGTTGCTACCCTGCAACTATATTTATAGGAGAAGTTTCACTCCAAATGAGTCAATGATGCATTATTAACGTATATTAGTAGGACATTGCAAGGAGACACTCATCATAGGTTGACACAAGAAACCAAGAACTTGGTATGTAACTTTGGATCTTGGTATATCCAATTCTCCAGATTCACATACTTGAGAGTCCCATGATTTTCAGGTTGCCCGAATTATAAACTTCCAGTCTATCCCACCAACAAGATAATATTGATAAAATTCATAAGAAAAATGGAAACATATGATAAGGTTCAAAGAGGAAATAAGAAGGCTAGTGTTTTCTTTCCTTGTTTCATTGGAAAAATGCTAGAATCATGCTCATCAACACAAGAAAATTAGAAAGAAAATATAGAAATGCAATGGTATTAATTTTATTTTTTTAAATCTCGACTTAAATTTGATATGTATCACCATATTGGGATACTAAAAAGAAAGCAATAAAAGTACAAAGTAGATATTGAAGATTTTTGGGCCAATTCAATAGATTAATACGAGATAATAAGGAGAATATGGTCAAGAATATCAATAAACATAATCAGGACATTTGAAATTTTCCTTCTACCTGATCAAGTAGAGGATGATGGAGATTGCACCCAACCACACTATGCAAAAGAGAAAGATGAATATATTTCTCCAACAAAATAGTCTCGTTCTAAACTCGCAGATTTGACAACATTAATTAGGCCAATTACCAAGCATACCAAGTGGTGGGTGGATGAAAAACTCCACAAATAGAATGAAACAAATGCTGCCTTTATTAATTATTTGATGGACAACATGAAACCATATTCCTCCAATGATGATGAATCAACCCATAGTGTTGAATGTGCTAAGAATAGAAATTCTAGGAAAATAAAAGATACAACTGAAAGTTCACTAAAAATAGGAGTGAAGAAGGTTGTAAATTATAAAAAGAAGTCAAACCAAGATCATTCCTCTACTAGCACTTCATCCTTAAGGAAGGATGATTTGTTTAGGGATCAAAATAGAATATCAATTGCCACATCCATGGATATGCCAATAGAGTTATAAAATATTGAAATTGATATCTTAGGACGAGAATTCAAGTTAGTTATGATATCCACACTCATAATATTTGGAGAAGATATGGAAGATAATGGAACTGAACAATCTACAATTCTAGATTGGTAAAAGGATAGAATAAAAACAAAAGTAATTGCAAAAATAGATAAAGATGATGATACAAAGGAACGCATAGCTATAATGAGCCAAACTAAAGAAAATAAGAGGTCTAATAAATATTCCAATATTGAAAAAACTGATGTAGGGTCCCATTTAATTCATGCATGGTAGTATTGAAATTTGACTAGGCAAAGGAGGATGTTACTTCTCAAGAGTATGAAAGAAGAACCATTGACATAGGCCTAACTACCAAAGATCAAGAGGTTCAGGAATTCGATGATTTAGTTAAGGAAATTGAGGAAAGATTAAGAGAAGAGGGAAAGAAACATAAACTTAAACCATAAAAATAATAGTTGATTAAATAGATTCATGTACCATCCTAAGACGTTAGAACCCATTATTGGATGCCTTTAGGACATGTTAGACCCAATTTTAGTCATTTCAATATCTGAATGTCTGAATGTTTGATTTGCTGCATCTTTCATTTTCTTTCCTTGAAACTTTTCACACTTCCCAAGACCTGAATCTTCTTTAAATATATCAATGCTAAGACTAGGTCGATCTAAGGTTGTCTTGTCCTAGACAAGGTCGACCCAACTCGACCTTGTCCTATCTCATTGTGTTTAAGTGGGCTTTGGGCCCAATACAAAGGTTTTCCTTTCTTATCTTTATTTGGGGTAGGCTTGGCAATATTGAATCTTGAAATGAGTAAAAAGGGGGTCTTCTCCTCTCATTTTGATACACTATCCCTTACAATTCATTATTACGCAATCTTTGTGCAAGTTTTTTGGTGATTTCAAGTACAAGAAAGATTTCAAGTTGTGCAATTGAAGTGGTGGATTCAAGATTTCTACGCTAGCATCCAATTGAAGATCTCAAAGTCTCATTTTCTTCAAGATCTCAAAGAGAAGAAAAAATTATCTCATTGATGCAAATTTCTCTCCCACGATGGCCAAGTAGAGGAATTCAGAAGCAAGCAAGAAGATCCATTCCTCTCCTCTATTAAAATTTTCAAGCATACATTCATTCCAAGATCTAGGATTTAGAAAATTTAGATCCATTGCATTTGTGAAGGCATCCTTTAATCTACAACACATTCCAAGCATATATTTGAAGAATATTTGTTGATTTCACTAATTTCTACATCCATCAATGAGGGTTTTTCATGCAAGGTAAAACTGAACTTTATCTTGTTTACACTACTTTCCTTATACAATTTCTATTCCATTTCAAGGTTGATTCATATACAGTGGCTTGACCAATGCAAGCCCCTCTCCACAATCGTTTCCCCTTCTTCTGTGCAAGAATAGGTTTTTAGAGTTTTGGATCTAGATTTACGTAGTTTCAGAACCAGTGGTAGATCCTTCACAAATTTCATCAGATTTTGAGCCTCCAAGAGTAGGTCGACTTTGTTGGACAAGGTCGACTTTGTTAGACATAGTCCTTGGGATCCATAAATTTCATAGTCGGCATTTATAGGTCTCAGTGTGCTAGATCCAGAACCATTTTTTATTCTGATGGTTCTGTGACAGTCAATTCTATACCAAACATTTGTTCCTCCTCTCCTAGCTTCAAGGTGAGTTCATTCTTCTTCTTTTCGTCTTGGATTTAGTTTTATGCATCAGATTCATCTCTTGTTAGTTGTCATTTCATTTCATACTTTGCATTCTCTTCATGGATTTTCTTATCATTTTACATATCATACGCACTTTGATATTAAAGGAAACCATCCCCACATTCCTTCAAATATAGATCTAGCATTAGCATACCTCCATCATTTTGAGTGTGCTAATCTGATTTAGGTTTGAGGGTGAGACTTTGGGGATGTTTCTAATGTATCATAGGGCCCCCACCTTCATTTTATGTGGTGAGTAATCTTTCTATATAACATTGCTCGCCATTTCTTATGATACATTTTGGTGAGCCCAACTTAGTACATTTTCAATCTAGTTTTGGTGTTAGATTCGCCTCCTACACTTATATATCTAGATCTATTATGCATTTACATATCCATATTAATATTACATGCTTAAATTTGATAGTTAAATTTGCTTGGATCGCACATTTATTTCAAATTGCATTGCATTTATCTTATGCATGAACTTTATCACTTTGAGTTCAACCTATATCATTTTGATTATAAGAATTCGTAGGCTTATGGGTTCCTTTGATCCTGAACCCTCTGTTCATACTCAAAAATACAAGGATTTTTGAGTGTTTTACTAGTGCTTCGCATTTTGACCCCCCTATCAATGCTTTTTGAGCCTATTTGCCTAGATGAAGTTCTGAAGTTTTTTATGCATGTCAGGTGTTTATTAATCTTGTTTAGGCATATGAAGACATCCCACGTTGTCAGATTCAAGTTTCAAGTTGTTTCGTGATGTCTTGATTTGAGCACTTGTCAAATTCTGCATTTGCCGCCTAAGTGTCAATTTGTTGTAACATGCCCAGTTTTCATTTGAGTAACTTGCGTCCTATTGAGTTCCATAGACCGCCACTTTGGGAATATTTAAAATGTATATCAAAGAGCCTATTTTTCAAATCCCAAGACATTCTGACTCTGTTTGATAGGTTTTCGAATCGCCCAAAGTTGATTGTCCGGAATTGTTACGTTTCTCCCTTTGGCCCAGACTTTTGAGTAGCCATGTTTGACCGATTATAACTTTTGATCATTTGACCCAGTTGAGAAAAATCCTTTTGTACTGTGTTCTAGAGGTCAAATACTTCATGTGTCTCCATCTTTAGGTCATGACAAATCCATTTGGGAAGTTTGCCAATTTGATTCCCTTTGCAATTTCTAGCTTTTTAATGCAGATCAGTTGCACATTTTAGTTGGAAGCCCTGTTCGCGACATTACAATTTGATTCTCGTTATTGGCCATATCAGGAAAGTGGTTCCGCTGCATTATAGACCAAATTTACTCCAAGTTTTCAAGGTCTCAGATCCTAAGGGTTTCGTATGCACACTTCCCCAGATTGTTTTCTTTTGCAGAAATCAGTATTTCTCATGTCTTACTCTATATTTCCAAGTGACTACTTTTAAGGGGCTCACAAAAGTATCTGGTTGATCGCGACGAGCCACCTCCTTTGATTCATGCTCCCCATATAACATACTTCTAATACCCAGAATCTCGGGTCTTTAGGAGGTCGCTTGACTTGTTTTCAAAGTCAAAACTAGATGCATTTCATTGTCAAAACAGGGTAATTTGCAGAATTATTCTGAAGAAGCAACTTGGTTGATTAAAATCTTTTGACCTGTTTGGTTTCGGGAGGTTTCACTTTCCAATATGGAATAATTTTAAACATGGAAGATGTACGCCCAAAACCATGTTCTGGTAACTTGATTCCATCAGTTTTTGAAGCTAGATCCTGAGGCCAGTTGTTTGTATGATCCAGTTTGCAAACATTGTTGTTTATAATTATCAGTATTTGCTTGATCCCAAGGTATCTAGTATTATTTCAAGGGAAATGCAGAAAGAGTGGATTATGGCTTTTGATGAGGCACACAATATTGATAATGTTTGCATTGAGGCACTCAACATGAATATCAGGGAGCAACTTTCACTGGAGCTACAAGGCATGTTAATAGTTTTATAGAAAGCATGGAATTAAAACATTTAGAAGAATTCAATTTCTAATTGACATGGTAAAGAAGACAGGGGGAGTTTTGCGCCATGAATATAATAAGGCTTACACTCTATAATGTAGGTGCATGCACAAGATACAACCAACACATTAAAATTAGAGAAGCAACACCGTCATCAGCAGTTTCTACAGTTTCTAGCTGCATCCAACTGCAATAATGAACTACAAAAGAGGCAGAGGCAAGCCCTACAAATGATAATGAGATATGGTGAAAAACTTGCTGCCATGATCTATCTTAGGGAATTCCATAATGCATCTGCTCATTCCCGGCCTTTAAACAAGCTGGAATCTCTGCCTATAGACAGCAAGCCTAGTTAAGTCAGTGATTCTCATTGGGATCTTGTTTAGTTAGTTGGTGAGAAAAATTGCTGGGACAATGTAATGCTGATGGATAGAAAGAAGGCTGAAGTGTTTTACAGTCAGGTTTTATACTTGGAGGAGCTATTTTTGTGTGTTGACCAACATCTATCTTATGTCATTGGAAGGGAGATTCCACTTAGGCTGCAAATTCAACGGCTTTGGCATGTCTCAATTGCTTGCACAGGTGTTTTATGAACTGCCATTTCACTCTTCGAAGGAAAGGCTCAGAGGCATTGGAAATCCAAAATAGTAGAGAAAGAGAAATACCAAGAGGAATTTGCCATCGTACGGCTCAAGATGAGGAAGCCTGCGCAGGGGAGTGGGGAATCTTAATTAGCATATTCTAAAATCATAGCAAAATACCCACGCAGGTTTGGGGTTACTGCCAAATGTAATTTGCAAAAGTAAGTTATCAATACCCTGCGTAGCAAATGTATTGGAATTATGCTCTGAATGTGGGTGCATAAGACAAGGCATGTTCACTGTTTGCAAAAGGCTGCATGGGATATTGAGGAAGCAACGCATGGTTTGTAGTAAGAAGTTGCGCCATCAACTAAAATCCAAATGCATATGACAGGTACAAATGTAGTTTCAAGAGTCCACGCTAGGCATTTGAAATTTTTCTTAAAAACAAACAAACCAATGCCTGTGTTTACCAGGGAGCCTATACAACAAAGGGAACTTGTGCTAATATTGAAGTGAGGAATTTTTTTTTTAAAAGACATTTAAAACAAATGCAAAGCTTTAGGCTACGCACTACACCAAATTGTAAATGCTGAACATGTGGAGTGAGAATACAAGCAGCCCATGCGCTAAGTGAAAAGGACATTTTATTAAAACTTCAAAATCAAACTGCTATGCTGGACTTCAAAGAAGAGAAGCAATGCATTACATAGCACCTACGCTAGGCTAAGACACTAGGAGATCTGCACAGAACCCAATACAGGGCCAGCGCATTGTGTGAGCTAATTAGCTATTGCGGGTGGGATAAAGAGGAGATTAGCGTTTGATGGAGGAAGCTCACACAACATGCCAGGAAAAAGCTTTAAAGCTTTGAAAATTGTAGAGCATTTATCCCATATTGGTGGGGTTATGTTTTTTCTCATGTTTAAATACCCCAACGCACACATTGTAATGTGAATGAGAAATGAAGAGACCAGTTGGAGGCCCCTTGGCTGGAGGTCTCAAAGCGCAGGTCTTCCCCGTTATTTTGAGGCAAAATGTAGAAAAGCTTTTAAAAATTTAGAAAGTTTAATCCCACATTCGACAGGAAGGAGACTTCAGTGATGTTTATAAGCAAAAAGACACAATAGGTAATATGTGCATGAGCATATGAGGTGCGATGTAGGACAGAACACCAAATTTTGGTGCAACCCACAGAGATGACGTGGTAGGTGAGTTGGCAGATTGGCTTGCAGATTAGGCACGCATCCCAATGAGATCATATCAGACAGCTGGCACAAAGCCTCTATGGGGAAGATGAAAGGTAGTTAGCATCAAGGGAATGCGACAGGCCGCCACGTGGCACTTGGACAGGTGGTGGGCCAGACACATGGCAGATGATGCAAGCGTCCAGTTGGACCTATGGAGCAATCAGAGTGCGCCATGTGGCACAAGCAGGACACAAAGGCGCCTAGGTGGATTTTTGAGCCAATCAAAGGCTACCACGTGGTAGAATCTAGTACTTTCTAGGAAATATGAAGGGAAAAAGGTATTAAAATGCAAAATTGAAATATTAAAGTGAAATGTCATTTCAAATTCAATAGTCAAACTATTGATATATAAATATAAATATTTTAAAATGTTCCAAATTATTCAAAAAATATGCATGAGAGAGGAAGTTTGTTAGGAGTAATTCAGGGGGAAAATTTTATCCAAAATATCAAGTATCATATATCACTGGAAAGGTCTCGAAATAAGGATTCTGATTTTGTAGACCATTTGAGTCCAGATCATATGAGATTTTTGCAGTTGCAGATTGAAGTAGTTGCAAATATTTTTGGGGACAGACAGATGTTAGTGACTCAGATGGTTTTCTCCTTTCTCCTATATCTGGTTTTTTCTCCATTGTAACAAGGATGTTGAATTTTACACTATTGGGCAGTATTATGGCTTTGGAGTCTTATTTTTTGTGTTTCTTTGCCTTGCAAATGTATAGATTCAGATGAATTTGAATAAGAACAATGGAATCCCTGTTCAGTTCTTGTCTGATGTATTTGTATGTATTGTCTTAATTCTTGTGTATTAACTTGTAAGGAATGTTAACATACCAGTTATAAGGTATCTGTGGGTTTGAATTTGAGTTTCTTTCAAGGAGAGAGTAAGTCTTGATTTTAAATTCAAGGTTTGCATATGAATCTGATGTCTAGGTATTGAAATGAGAAGAATGGCTTGCAAGGCATTCCGTTTGGGTTTTTGAGTTTGGAGTTAGGGTTTTCTGGGAATGCACATTTGTTTGACTCTGTTTACTAAAAGATAAGGCACTGGCCTCTTTCTTGTCCTACAGTTTCTTCATCAAATTATTAATTCAAATCATTTTCCATTTTTTGTTTAAGAGCATAAATATTTGTAAATTGCATTGAATAGTACAAATGCTTTTGGTGATTACTTGGAGAAGTGAATCTGATACGTTAGCCTACCCAAGCCTCCAGGTTCGAAGAGAAGAAGGGTGAATATCCTTGTTGTTACCTTGACCATTTGCCTGGTTCTTAGTAGATCATACAGGTGGGATCCTGTATAAGACTGGTTGAGTTGAACTCCCCTATTTTATAGGTCTTAGAACTATCCACGGTCATATATGCATAATGAGGTTTAGCTAGTAAGTCATTGCATATGAAGATTTTATCATGTTTTAGGTGCACCTGCCTGAGTGTGTGGAACTCGAAGTAGGAGGATCAAATCCTCATCAATTAGCTTTTTCCTTGCCCCTAAGTTTGCTGGAAGAAGTAGATTTGTGTTGCTAGACAAAGATCCCCAAGTCTAGTTTTCACATTCTCTTTTAGAGTTGAGGGATACAAGAAAAAACACTAACCCCCTCCTTTCCTAGGAATCACCATGAGACCAGCATGCACCTTAGTGATCCCAATCCTATCACGGATAATACCTCTTCTCATTCTTCACATGATGAAGAAGAAAGATTAAGGGTTCCTCCTACTCAAGTCCAAAAAATTTCTCACAAATTTGAGAAGTTTGAACATTGAATAGGTCAAGAACAGTAATCCTAAAGCTCTTTCCCTTGTAGAAAGCTTAAGGAAACTTATTCAGAATTATGAACATGGTGTTAACCTATTGCATAGCATTTCTCATCTCATTGAACTTAATGCCAAATGCATTAAGGATTATCCTCAATAATTAAGCTTTACTCTACCCAATACAAGTGTTGAGACCTGTTTACCTATCTTTACTTACAATCCTAGTATGTTGACTTATGCTCCACCTATCATCACAACTTCAATTCAAAATTCCAATCCTATAAATGTGAGTCTTCCTAATCCTCATATTCCTTCTATCTCTTCAAGTGTGTCATGTTTTTCATTGTCATCATCCATGCCTTCTTATTATAGTGTTCCTTTTTCAAATTCAACTATTTCATAAATTTCCAACAAAGTTCCTAAGATTTCTCATGTTTTTCCTCCTTCCATGCTTTCTACCGATTCTACCATTAATAGCTTGGCTCAAACTATCTCTTCTTTGCAACAAAAAATTACTTCCATGACTCAATCCAAGATCAACATTCCTACTTGTGACATTGCTAGTCCTTTGTCTATGGATATTATCCATGATATTATCTCACAATATATGGACATTTCTCATCTTGAGACTTATAATGGTAAGGGTGATCTTGTGTCTCATGTTAAAACTTTCTAAACCTTGTGTAGTTATTTCTCTCATGACCTTAGGTTTATGGAAAAGTTGTTTACTAGAACCTTTTGAGATGAAGGCTTGCAATGGTATTGATCCTTGCCTCCTTATTCAATTGATTCCTTCCAAAATCTTGCTAATTCTTTCATTGACCAATTCCAAAACAACATTAGTCGTAAAATCTCACTAACTGATTTAATGTATTGTAAAAAGGTGTTAAATAAAAAGTTAGTGATTTCATTGGTAGATTTAAGCATTTGTATGCTCATATTTCTTATCCTATGCATGATATTGATGTGCAACAAATTTTTATTGTAAATTTACAAAGTAATATTAGATATAAGATAGTTCGTTATGAATTCTCTTCTTTTCCACAATTGTGTGTAGTGCTTCATCATTATCAACTTCAAGTGAGTCAATTTGAGAGCACTGCTCCAATGGCTCTTGTTCCTGTTGCTAAATGTGATGCTGCATCTAATTTCAATAAGTTTCCAAAATCAAACTGGTGGAACCAAAATTTACAATCACATTTGAATGGATAAACAATTAAGAGAAGTATTTTCTGCAATTATTATTTTGGTTTATGCTTGTATTTGTTCTTTCCATTTATTGTTTATTATTGCAATTGTTCTATCCTATGCACTTATCCTATTTAATTTCATGTATTTTCCTATCAAATCTTCTATGTTTGATATTTTCCACGCTTGCATATATTTGAATTCATGAATATAGTCGTTGGCCCTTTTTCGTAGTCTATTATTCATTTTAATATCTTTTTACGACAGTGACAGGGAATATTCTCTTTCATTTGCCGCTTTTGAAAAGGTCTTGGTCATGTGACCTCAAAGTAAACCTAGAATTGAAAATATCATCTCGTGACTAAGAGACTGAAGGAATTTATAAACCTGAGGTTGAGCTGCAGTTAAAGCTAAATTTTGGGATTAAAGTAAAAGGCAAACAGGTCAAAATTGATTGGACAGTTGACGTAACGACTTAATCAAAAGATGCTCGAGATCTAAAACATAAGCCATTAAGTCATGTCGACACATGTCTTGGAGACGTGGGCCCTGTTTTCATAAAGGTGGACGAACATTAAAGTACTGACAGATCTAACGGTTGACGTAATGGCTTAAAGCAAAGATGCACAAGATCTAACGTATAAGTCATTATGCCTGAGTGACACGTGTTTGGGTCCCATAGATGTTCTAAACGAAGATAGAGTAGAGGACAATGAGGATATATGTGGCACCATATGATTGATTGGAAAAGGTTGACAGGGATACAAATTGGCTTATATGTCAGATTTTATGAAAGCTTAACTGTCGGATAGGATTTACGATGGGCGTAATGGCTTAAAGTCAAGATGCAAGATATTTACCCATTCATCCATTATGTGATCTTGGCACGTGTCATGGGCCCGCAAATGATCTAAGCAATGAAGTGACAAGGAGACAGTTGGCAGTTTCTGATTAGTTGATCAGGATGACAGGGACACATTTCATTTCAAAAGTTGGTTAAAGACTGAGCAGGTACATGTTAATCAACGATCGACTTAATAGCTTAAAGACAAAGATGTAGATATTTAACTATCAAGCCATTAAGCCCGATCGCCATGTGTCCCAGTCCCACTAAAAGTTTGAGCGATGAAATAAAAATATCTACTGTGCAGTTCACGTCTGATCTACGATCGATGTTCACTCGGGATGAAAAGATACATGATCTTTATTTGCTACAAGAGTGCAATTAAGAAACATGTGTGCTAGGTCCCACAAAAGATTTGAACGCAGACAGAAGGCTGATCGGAAGTTAAAGCACAAAGAAGATCTATGACTGGCATGATCGCGCAATAAAAACTCGATGACCTTTACCCAATGCGACATTATGAGATCATGCCACATGTCTCAGACATATATAAAGGACAAAATGTTTGACTGCCACTGATGACTAGGATTTTTCTTTTGTCATTGCATATTTTAGTGTTATTATATTATTATTTCATTGACATAGGGTTTTGATTATTATTTGATATGTTGATATCATTTCCATACAGGGTTTCAAAGGTGGTAAATAACAGAATAATGCGACTTGGATAAAAAATGAAAGATCAAAGACATGCAGACGTCCATTGATATACCATGCAAAAGTTAAAGAGATATCAGAGATCTATAATAAATTATAAATGAACTATTTGATTATTGTTATCTCTTTGGTCGATAACTATTCTTAAAGGATGATAATTCATTCCTTAATTGTAATTGTGACTATTCAATTATTGATCTTAGGGATTAGGTTTATTAGATGAACCGGCGTGTTGATCTGAAGCTTGTTTGCATCCTTTGAAATTTATATAAATAAGGATACCATGATCAATGTGAGAGAGGTCTTGGTGATATATTTTTCATCATTATCAGTCAGTTTTTGATTTGATCACTGTAGGAATTGCAAACATGCAAATCCACAGACCCCGAATACACCTGCATGCAAGAACCTGATACAGAGAAGAAGCAAAAAACGAAGAAGCTGAAGAACTCAGAAGTTGCTCAGAAAATGAGAGCT
>MU225776.1:2862344-2896176 GCA_018584345.1 Thuja plicata | reverse complement strand
TGTGTCTTACTTTTCAGGAAATATATCCAAGTCCTTCTACTGTAATCATCTATAAAAGATACAAAATATATAGAACTAGAGATAGAAGGAACTTTTATAGGACCAAATACATCAGAATGAATAAGATTGAAAATACCAGAAGACTTGTGAGAACTGGAGTAGAATTGAACACAATTTTGCTTAGCATAAACATAGTGTTCACGGAAATCGAATTCGAGATTACAATCATTTAGCCCCTCGACAATATTTTTAGTTTTCAAGGTCCTAAGACCCTCCTCACACTTAATTACATTATTTGCAAGAAATACATTTTACAAAAAAAATAATAAGAATAGGAATTTTCCAAGGTTGAGACATCTTATTCCTAGCAAACATGGACTCTTATGTACTATTTTTCATAATCAATAAAAGATAAGTGTTTCTGTCTCTCTTGGTTCAAGGTTTCAATCCTTTTCAATTAGTCCTTTGCAATTATTAAAGGAATTTCAATTCCTATCTTAGACTTGTTTCTGCAGAAATATTATTGTCTTATATCATTGTTTGAATATCAGGAAGTGTGTGAGAACTTAATTTTTTTTTGGCTTCTTGTTCATATGGTCTCCTAGCCATAGGAGTTAAACTCATTCGAACTAACAAAGATATAATACAGACTTTAATCTTCTCTGCACCTAAAAAATTCATATAGTTGATGGGTGAATACTGTCTTGCAAAGTTGTACATAGGATTGGATTTGGATTGACTCTATTGCCCAACTTGATATAGGCACTAATCCAAAATATTATTGGAAATAGACATTTGATTCATGATTTCATGTTGTTGAGATATTCTACAATTCAATCATTTATATATACATTTACAAATCATTCATTATAAATCTCACAAAGCATTCAGTTTGCAATTTTATTATTTATTATTTTTAGTTTTATTGCTTTCAAGTGCCTTGCCATACTAGAGAAGGACAGATTGAAGTGTTCTTATCTATTATAAAAATCCGTAAGACTTGAAGGATAATTTTAAGGTATAGGCCTACCTGCCTTGGTTTTGTATAGCTAGAATTGCAGAAAGTCTAGCCTTCCCCAAGGTTAAACTTGTTAGTTGGCCAAATCACTTGGGTTTCCCAGTATTGGATTGGCAAGTCCATAGGAAATCCAATTTGATAATTTGAGCACCAACAGATTGGCGACTCTACTAGGGAGTTTTCAGAGCTTCAGATTTTGCAGATCAGAGAGCTTGATTTACAATGCACTCTACTGGAAGGAAGAATCCAAAAGACCAGTAAGCAGTATTTTCCTTCTGACAAGAAGGTGGCAGATCTTCCATTTTGATGCAAGTATATTCTGATAAATTTTCTTTGTTTTGTTAAAGTATTTATGTGGGGTAGGAGATCATTGCATCCAGATACAATTGAAGTAGATTTACAGGAAAGTCTAAGAAGAGGTAAGAAAGAGGTTGCAGATATGATAAATACTGGATATAAAAGATTTCTAGATAGAGAGACTACTGGTTTCAATGATGGAAGCTATTGTGATTCAGAAGAACATAGAAACCCTTTTGGTTATGAATATGATTAGAATCCAGCACAAGAAATTGTGGAGATAGAATAATATGATGAAGAAGACAATTTCCTATATGCTACATTGAGTAAATTAACTGAATATGGGAAAAAGATTCCAAGAGTAGTGAAAGCTTTGAAAAGGTTACCTGATGAAGCCTTGGAGAAATTAGAGATGAAGAGAAGTGAGCTGGATGATGAAGAAGGAACCAAGGAAAAGGAGACACCAAAAGGTAATGGGAAACCAAAATACAACCCTCCTCATAAGAAAAATGGGGAACCAATTTTCAATAGTGATCATACAAACCCATTGTTTGAACATAATAATAGAGGAAGATATGAGAGAAACAGTAATAACAATGGAAGAAATGATTATTGGAGACAACCAAATAATGGAGAAAACTATGATCGATGTAATCCAAGAGAACAAAATATGGGTAATGGTCATAGACATGGACAAAATCACAAAGGCATGAATCATCAGAACCTCAGAGGTTAGAATGGAAACCAACATAACATGGGCCAGAGAAGAAGAGCTCTTATGGTGGTGGAAAGATACAGACAACTTGATTTCAGTAGGATAGCTGGACATCGAAATACCATATCAAATGATTTGAGAAATGCTATTCCAAAATTTTCAGGGAATGGAGTGGAATCTACTGAACAACATACCATAAACTTGAAGAACACTATTGAAGAATTAGATGGGAACCATGAATACATTTTTATGAAGTTGTTTGTCCAATAATTTACTAAAGATGCTACTAAATGGTATAGAGGTTTGCCTGATGGATTGATTTCAAGCTGGTGCAGTTTTGTAAACCAATTTATTGAACAGTTTGGTGATCATAATAATACATCTTTTGCATCTCATGAGTTAACTAGTATTAAAAAGAACTTTAATGAGTCAGTTGTAGAATTCAATAAAAGGTTTAATAAAGTTCTAAATAGAATACCAAGAGATATAAAGCTTGTTGATTCTTTTCTGACTGATTTCTATCTAACTGCATTTGATAGTAAAACACACTATGAAAGTAGATCACAAGGACCTACAACATTGTAGCAAGCTTTCAAAGTTGTGCCACTATTGAAAACAATAGAAGGGATGCTAGAAGAATAGATAAAAGGAGTGATACCAAATTGCACAATCCAAAAGTTCCTGAAAAGAATGAGTTAAAATATATTATGGATATGCTAAAATACTTAAATGCAAAAGAAGGCAGAAATGACAGACCATCATTTCCTAAATATGACAGGACACCATTTCCTAAAAATGAAAGATTTAGGTTACAAGACATTCCATATAAGACTGAATGGAAAGATGGAAAACCTGAAAAGCACTCTTACACTAAGGAAACACCTGATCCATTGAAAAGAAACAATCATTTTGTGGAAAACTATCCTTTGTGTGATGCTTGTAATCTACCACATTCCTCTGATGGTTGTGTTGTGGCCCAGAGATTAGAAGAAGAAGAAGATCAGAATGATGAGAAGCAACCTATAGTGAACAATGTTTCATCTGAACCCATGTGGGGAGGAGATGATTACAGTTCTTCTGAAGAGGAATATGTTTACCATGAAGAAGTAAATAGAATATATCAGTGTGATAAACAACAAGGAGATATACTAGTCATCGGGAGATTAATAGATGAGGAGAAGGAAGCATATACTGTAGCATCACTTGAGGAAGCAAGGAATAACTACAAACTTTCGAATATAACAGTAAATGATGATCAAGAAAAGCCTGCTGGAGCATCAATCAAAACACCAAAGAAGAAGGTGAGTTAGCTTGACATTAAAAGAACCAAAGATGATGGTGCAAAAGAAAGTCAACATGTAGATCTTCATCAAGCACCTAAATTGACAAAGGAGAAACAAATGGTCAGTAAGTCTATCCCAAGTAATAGTTCTTTCATATCTAATGCTTTATCTCAGGTAAAAATTTCTATTCCTTTGTTTGAAATGATGAAAGTACCTGAATATAAAGATGAAACTATAAAAGTATTGTCTAATGTAAGTAATGTTTTTAAAGAGGAATCTAATCAAAGAGCAGTAAATGAAGACATGTGGATCCTTTTTATCTCACTTTGATGGTTAACAATAAACTACTTAAGAATTGTATGATAGATTCAGGAGAAGCAGTGAATATTATGTGTGCAGAAGTCATGAAAGATCTTGAAATGAAGGTGGATATAACTTATGGAAGATGCTACGCTATGGACAATAGGTATATACCTGTTGTTGGTATTATGAAGGATGTGGAATTTAAATTTCTTGATTGTCCTGAAATGTTGTATAAAACCGATATTACTGTTGTTGGAGTGCCTGCTAATTATGGAATGCTTTTATCTAGACAATGGTCTAATCTAGTAGGTGGTCACATTCAATTAGATTTGTCTTATGCTATTATTCCAGTGGATGGCAAGGAAGTAAGAATTGATAGGGAGCCAATATCTCCATATATTATTGATGAAGACATTGGGGTGGAAAAAAAATATTTTGCCATTCAGACATGGAGAACTTTCAGGTGAGTGTTACTAAACCAGCATTGAAAATTGATAGTCCCTTGAAGTGCATTTGCAGAAAAATCAAGATGAACTTTTGAAAATGACTTTTGATGGAGCATGCATTAAAGAAGGTAATGGTGTTGTGGTCACTTTTATATCCCCATGTGGTAAGATCTTAAAGTTTTCTTTCTTACTTAATTTTGAATGCACTAATAATGTTTCAGAGTATGAATCATTAATTCTTGGTTTAAATGTTGCAAAATCATATGGTATTTGGATGCTTTCAGTTTATGGTGATTCTGATTTGATAGTTTCTCAAGTTAGAAATAGATTCATTACCAAAAATCCTAAGTTAAAATAGTATAGAAACTTGGAATGGGATTTAGTTGAATCTTTTGATGCATTTTCAATTAAGTGGATAGAAAGATCAGAAAAGTTCCTTGCAGACTTGTTGGCTAATGTAGCCATCAAGTAGATTGATATCCCTTTTAATGAGATTGTGCATATTGAGATAAAAAAAAAAATATGCCATCAGTTCCTGATAATGTGCAGAATTGGCAAATATTTGAAGATGATAGAGACCTCCTCAAATTTCTAATCAACAAAGACAAGTATGAAGATCAGTGCATAGACTGGAATGGTTATGTAGAGAACTAGGATGGAAAAGAGACCTTCTTTGGAAAAGAAATTGTCAAGTTGAAAATAAACAAAATTCCCAGAGGCTTGGTTGCACTAGGAGTATTTGATGATAAAGAAAATTTCAAAATGGGTAAGACTAGTAATAAAAGTGAAGAAGTTGAAAACATTAATTTGGGAAATGATCATACACCTAGAGAAGTATATATAGGCAAAAAAATCACTCCCAAGCTCAGAGCTAATTTGAAAAATTTGTTAAGAAAATATAGGCAAATCTTTGCATGATTATATGATGATCTTAAATCCTACCGAGAGGAATTATTTCAGCATGAAATACCTCTAAAGCTAGATGGAAAACCTTTAAGACAAAGACAACGTCCTATATATCCAATGCTACTCCTAAGATGAGGGAAGAACTTGTCAAGATGAGGGATGCAGGAATAATTGTGTCTATAAGACATTCTACATGGGTATCAAACTTGGTCCCAATTAGAAATAAGAATGGAGACATAAGGTTGTGTGTTGATTTTAGAAACTTAAATATATCATCCTTAAAAGATAATTATGCATTACCTAATATGGAAGCTCTTTTATAGAAAGTTACTGGAAATGAATTATTGTCTATGATGGATGGATTCTCAGGGTAAAACCAAGTGAAGGTCAAAGAATTAGAGCAATACAAAACAACCTTCACCACTGCCTGGGGAACTTATGTATATGCAAGAATGCCTTTTGGATTAACTAATGCAGGAGAAACCTTCCAAAGAGAAATGGATGTGGATTTTGATGCTTTGATTGAACTCATTATGGTAGGTATCTCAAGATGATTTAACTGCTTACTCCAAAAAGGTAGATGATCATTGCAAACAGTTGGAGCAGATTTTCAGAAGAGCTTTAGAATATGGGATATGTCTAAACCATAAGAAGTGTCATGTTGGGGTTATTGAAGGGAAGCTTCTTGGTCACATTGTATCAAAGGATGGTGTAAGAATATATCCTGAATGGATTGCAGCCATAGATAAGGTTCAAATTCCTAAAAATGTTAAAGGGATCCAATCTTTCTTTGGACAGATAAATTTTGTAAGAAGGTTTGTCCCTAACTTTGCAGAAATTATTAAACCCATTGCTAAGATGCTTAAGAAAGGTGCAAAAATTAAATGGTCTAATGCAGCCATAGAAGCATTTGCTAACATAAAGAAAGAAATTAAGGAAGCCCCAGTCCTTAAAACACCTGATTATTCAAATCCTTTTCAGTTATTTTCTTTTGCATCATATCATACTATTGTTGCAGTTATGTTACAAAAAAATGATGAGGGTTATGAACAACCAATAGCATTTTTTAGTAAAACTCTTCAAGTAGCTGGAATTAAATTATGATATGAATGAGAACTAGGCTTATGCTCTAGTTAAAGCAGTGAAATCTTTTAGGCCATATTTGGTAGGAGCTAAAGTGGTAGCTTATGTGCCAAATGCAACAATCAAAGATATATTTAAGCAGTCTAAAGTGACAGGTAGAAGATGCAAATGGGTTAATCAAATTCAGGAATTTGACAGGGAGATCTAAATTACAAAGTTGGTCAGATGACAAGGTCTTGCTAAACTTATGGCTGAATTGAATCTTGAGGTGGTGCAAATAAATCAGGTGAGCACTGAAAAATTAATAGTAAGTATTGAAAATTGTCCTTGGTATACTGATATAGTATATTTCCTTAAGCACATCAAATGCAAAGAAGGTTTAAATGAAAATCAAAAGAGGACAATAAAGTTACAAGCATCCAGGTATGTTTTAATACAAGGTGACTTATATTGGAAAAGTAGAGAAGGTATCCTTTTATTCTGCCCAGACACATATCAAGCTAAATCTGTATTGAATGAATTACATGATGGAGTATGTGGTGGTCACTTTTCAGCAAGAACCACTGCCCATAAGATATTACATGCCGGGTATTATTGGCCACATGTTTTCAAAGATAGTTATACACATGTTAGAAAGTGTGAAGCTTGTCAAAAGTTCTCAGGAAAATTAAAAAATGATGGTGCATTACCCCTCAGATCTTTGTCAACTGAAGAGTCTTTCCAAATGTGGGGAATTGATTTTATTGGTGAAATTAGTGATGTTTCTAGTGGACAACAAAAATGGATTCTTTTTGCAATAGATTACTTTACTAAATGGGTTGAAGCCATACCATCTAGACGAACAACAAGCAAGGTGGTTATAAAGTTTTTAATAGAAAATATACTAACAATATTTGATGTTCCTTGCAAGATCATTTGTAATAATGGTATGTATTTTAGATCCAAGGAATTCTCTGATTTTTGTAGTACTTATGGTATTAACTTGTCATATTCTTCCCCTTACCATCCTCAAGGAAATGGTCAGGCTGAATCAAGTAATACAAACATATTGAAAATCATTAAGAGAATGTTAAGCAATAACAAAAGAGCACAGGACTCCAAATTACCTTTAGCTCTTTGGGCAGATAGGATAACAGTTAAGAAATTTACTAGATATGCTCCTTATGAATTGGTTTATGGAAAACAAGCTAGATTATCATTGAGCAATCGTCTCCCTATATATAATTTTTTTAGAGAGGAACATCTAGAAGAAATAGATTTCATGGAGGATAGGAGGGATCAAATTATGGAATTGGACGAAGTCAGAAGAACTGCACAAAATGAGAATGTGAGGAAACAGTTGCAGATGAAAGCTTAACATGATAAGAGAACTAAGGATAGAAACATTCAGAATGGAGATTGGGTGTTGAAATAGAATGCTAAAGATCGGGATAAGAGAAAACCATGGCAAATTTGAAGTCTTATGGCTTGGGCCCTACATAAATTTTGATAATGTAGAGGAAAAGAGTTACCTGTTGCAAGATACAAAGGGTCATGTTCAAGAATTTCAAACTCATGCCCAATATTTAAAACCATTGTTCTCTTAAAAGCAGGAAATATTTCTAACCTAACATTTTTTGCTTCTGAGTTTTTGTTTTATTTTCTTTATGTTTTTCTTTGTCTATATTTTGGTCTTCTTCACCAGAGATAGTTGAGATCTTGTTGTGTCGAAGTATGAACACACATCTCCAGAAAGAGCCACTGGTGGAACCCAAATTTACAATCAAATTTGAATGGCTCAACAATTCAGGGAAGTATTTTCTGCAATTATTATGTTGGTTTACACTTGTATTTCTTCTTTCCATTCATTGTTTATTATTACAATTGTTCTGTCATGTGCATTTATCCTGTTTAATTTCATGCATTTTCATATTAAATATGCTATGTTTTATATTTTCCACGGCTTGCATATATTTGAATTGATAAATATAGTCGTTGGCCCTTTTTCACGGTCTATTATTCATTTTAATATCTTTTTATGACCATGGTAGGGAATATTCTCTTTTATTTGGAGGAATTTACAAGCTAGATTTAAAAATATCATCTCGTGACTGAGAGACTAGAGGAATTTATAAGCCCGAGGTTGAGCTACAGTTAAAGCTAAAGTCTAGGATTAAAGTAAAAGGCAGATAGGTCAAAATTGATCAGATACTTGATGTAATGACTTAATCAAAAGATGCTCGAGATCTAAAACATAAGCCATTAAGTCATGTCAATGCATGTCTTGAAGTGACGTGGGCCTTATTTGCATAAAGGTGGACAAAGATTAAAGTATTGAAATATCTAACAGTTGACACAATAGCTTAAAGCAAAGATGTGCAAGATCTAACGTATAGGCCATTACGCCTGAATGACACATGTTTGGATCCCACAGATGTTCTAAACAAAGTTAGAGTAGAGAACATTGGGGATATAGGAGGCACCATATGATTGATTGGAAAAGGTTGACAGGGATACAAATCAACTTATATGTTAGATTTTCTGAAAACTTAACTTCGGATAGGATCTATGATGGGGATAATGGCTTAAAATCAAGATGCAAGATATTTACCCATTTAGCCATTACGTGATCTTGACACATATCCTGGGCCCGCAGATGCTATGAATAATGAAGTGACAAGGATACAATTGGTAGTTTCTGATTAGTCGATTAGGATGATAGGGACACATTTCATTTTGAAAGTTGGTTAAGGATTGAGCAGATACATGTTAATCAACAACCGGCTTAATAGCTTAAAGACAAAGATGTAGATATTTAACTATCAAGCCATTAAGCCTGATCACCATGTGTCACGACCCCACTAAAAGTATGAGAGATGAAATGAAAAGATCTACGGCGCGGTTCACATCTGATCTACGATCAACGTTCACTCGTGATGAAAAGATGCACAATCTTTATTTTCTGCGAGAGTGTGATTAAGCAACACGTGTCCCAGGGCCCACAAAAGATTTGAACGTAGACTGAAGGATGATCAGAAGTTAAAGCACGGAGAATATCTACGGATGGCGGTATCGCGCGATAAAAACTGGATGACCTTTATCCATTATGACATTATGAGATCATGCCACGTGTCTCAGACAAATATAAAGGAAAAAATGCCCTAGTGGCACTGATGAATGGGATTTTTTATTTTTTTGTTGCATGTTTTACTGTTATTATATTATTATTTCATCGACTTAGGGTTTTGACTATTATTTGATATGTCGATATCATTTCCATACAAGGTTTGAAAGGTGGTAAATAAAAGAATAATGTGACCTGGATGAAAAATGAAAGATCAAAGACATACAGACATCCATTGATATACCATGTAGAAGTTAAAGAGATATCAAAGATCTATAATAAATTATAAATGAACTATTTGATTATTGTTATCTCTTTGGTCGATAATTGTTCTCAAAGGATGATAATTCATTCCTTAATTGTAATTGTGATTATTCAGTTGTTGATCTTAGGGATTAGGTTTAGTAGATGAACTGACATGTTAATCTAAAGCTTGGATGCATCCTTGGATACCATGATCAATGCGAGAGAGGTCTTGGTGATATATTTTTCATCATTATCAGTCAGTTTTAGATTTGATCACAACTGAACATGGACTCTTATGTACTCTTTTTCATAATCAATAAATGATAAGTTTTTTTGTCTCTCTTGGTTCAAGGTTTCAATCCTTTTCAATTAGTCCTTTGCAATTATTGAAGAAATATTATTGTCTTATATCATTGTTTGAATATCAGGAAGTGTGTGAGAACTTAATTTGTTTTCGGCTTCTTTTTCATCTGGTCTCCCAACCATAGGATTTAAACTCATTTGAACTAACAAAGATATAATATAGACTTTAATCTTCTCTGGACCTAAAGCATTCTGATAGTTGATGGTTGAATACTATCTTGCAAAGTTGTACATACAATTAGATTTGGATTGAGTCTATTGCCCAAGTTGATATAAGAACTAATCTAAAATATTATTAGAAATAGGGATTTGATTCATGATTTCATGTTGTTGAGATATTCTAGAATTCAATCATTTATATATACATTTTACAAAGCATTCCTTATAAATCTCACAAAGCATTCAGTTTTGCACTTTTATTCTATATTGATTTCAGTTTTACTCCTTTCAAGTGCCTTGCCATACTTGAGAAGGACAAATTGAAGTATTTTTATCTTCTATAAAAAGCCTTAAGACTTGAAGGATAAGTTTAAGGTATAGGCCTACCAACCTTGGTTTTGCAGAGCCAAAATTGCAGAAGTTCTAGCCTTCCCCAAGGTTAAACTTGTTAGTTGGGCAAATCACTTGGGTTTCCCTGCAATGGATTGGCAAATCAATAGGAAATCCAATCTGTTGATTTGACCACCAACACAAATAACTATGTAAAATTGACAAATTATCTAATAATGTTGATGAACAAGTGACAACAAAATACAAAGGTGTGGCTCCTTTGTCATCTATTTTTAAACCTTCTCGTAATTATACTCAGCTTTCTGAATCTTTGCATAATATGATGTTGAAGTTAATACCATCATTAGCCTAGAGACAAATTGGAGACAACCTTTAAAGCTATGAAGATAGAATATGATGTGTATGATGAAAGTTCAAATGAGTTGTCCAAGCAAAATTTACTAGAAAACTCAAGAGAAGTTCATGCAAATACAAAGGTATGTTACCCCTTAAATTCTTTATATGTAGAAAGATTGGTCATATTCTACTAGATGTCTAGTAAAGGGAATGCAACAAAAGTTCAAAAATTTTAACAAGAAAGCTTATTATGTCAATAAGAATGCTAGTATATCCGATGATTAATTAGAAGATGACGATTGTTTGTTCTTAGTAGAAGATGATGAACCTAGATTTGATATCTCTAAAATTTGTCCTAGATATGATGATATTACTACCTTATATGTTAGAAGAAATAAAGATGAATTCTTGATTGATACAGGTTGTTCACATCAAATGAATGGTGACAAAATCAAGTTTTTAAAACTTGAAAATATGATGGTGGAGCTGTAAGTTTTTGAGAGAATAAAAAAGCAATATATTATTGTAATTTGTTCTATTAATTTAGATGGGAAGCCTAACACTAACAAGGTTTATTACGTGAATGGTTTATATCATAATATGTTGAGTGTTGGATAAATGTGTGAGAATAGATACAATGTTGTGTTTTAGGATAATGGATGTGAGATTCAAGAGAAGTCTGGGATTGTTATTGCTACTAGAAGAAGAACAGTGAGAAATATAGATCAACTGGATGAAGCTACAGAGAAATTCTTCGTAACATAAATCAATGATAGGTGACTCTAATACAATAGGATGTGTCACACAAACTTTGACAATTTGGTAAGAAAAATTTCAGCTTTTTTTGTGAGAGTTTACCAAGACTGACCAAACCAAACAGTATTATTTTCTAAGGATGTCAAGAAGGGAAGCATAAAAAAACACCATTTAAAGGAAAGGCACAATCTTCTACCATTTTTTTGGATCTTGTGCATACAGACCTATGTGTTTGAACCAGAACAATGACATAGTCAAGGATTGAGTGAAAGAGATGGGTCCAAATGTTGTAGAAAATATAACACAACGGAAGAAAAATAGAAAAATAATTAACAATAAGAGATTCAGCCTTTTATTATAATCACAAATCATTTACAATAAATCTACAACATGTTATTTCACATGCCAACCATACATGCCAAGAACACAGACCTGATTACACCCAAAAACCCTCAAAATCCTACCCAAGCTAAGATTAATAAGCTTATGAGATCACCCTATCCCTTAGGAACAAGTTCATAATCTTATAAACTCATCACAACATGTAGTTGGCCTAAAAAAGATTACATTCCCCAAGAAATGACTAAATCCATTACAACCAAATAAGTCAAGACCCAAATCTTTAGGAACAACCACTAACGCATTATTTAAGAGATGTGATAACATAAAAAGGTCAGCCTCAAACACAACAATGATCTAGCATGATCACGCTTGTAAAAACCCACCGGAAGATCAGGAAACGGATCAGAAACAAAACAACCAACCATGAAAATGAAAAATAGGAGAGACGTGAAGAATCTGCCATAAATTATGTCTGACAAAACCAAATGAGGTATGATCATAGGATAAGCTCAAGGACAAAGATAAGAACACACTTCACGACCGCAACACAAAATAACGTGCATGGATCAGACAGTAACCAAAATACAAAAACTGCCCAACTGGAATAGAACAACAAAAAAACAAGAAGGGAAATCTTTTTGGTTGATGCAAGATTGCCAAGATCCTAAGATGTTCCTGTATCAGACACCCTAGGTAAAATAAAATGTTCCATAAGAGAAACTTATGAACATTTTACCAACCGTGGCACATAAATCCCGTGCTTTATTTTTTTCCAAACACCCTCTTTTTCTATAACTCTCCATCTCTGTACATTTGCACTATCATCTATAACATTGAATGAATTAATCCTCTCTATAATACCTTTATCATCTCTTATATGAACACCAAATCTCATATTACTACTTCCCTTTTGCATAACTGATCTACCTTTGTTACAAACCTTCATCTGTTCAGAAATAAAGTTTTCCTATTGCTCCACTTCACCCTTCTTATGGTCAGATACCAATTTGCCTTTATCAGATTTACCTTCAAGATCCTTATTCTGATCCATACTAACCTTTGTAGTCTTCTTCTATCAACAATAACTCTTTACCATACTCAAATTCCTTGCAATTGTCCCTTATGCTTCCTTGAAATGAAAAAGAGTAAACTTTTGTCCATTCTTCTCTATTCTGACCAAGTTTCTTCTCCAATCATGAATAGATCATGTATCATATTTCCAAGGTCTTGCCAAGAGAACATGAAAAGTACTCATAGTCACCACATCACATAAAAATTCATCTCCGCAATGTCCAATGCTGAAGTTAACCAAACATTTCTTTTTTACCTCCACCATGTGATCATCTGAAAACCATCATATCTCATAAGTGGAAGGATGTTTAAGCCTTTTCAATCCAAGATTTTGCACCATCACTTTGGATACGAAGATATTAGTACTACCACTATCCATAACAACCTTAAAACATTTACCTCCTGATTTGTAAACAGTCCTAAACAAATTGTTTCTTTGTAATGGTGCAACTTTCTTTTTACTCAACATAACTCTCCTAAGCCTAAGAGACTCTCCTACCTCAAGTTCAACTTCATTTTCCATAACTTCACTTGCACTTTGTTCCTTATGTGCCATAATATTTTATTTACCTATGTTCTTACTAGATCCTTTAGAACATTGAAAAGACCTATGTCCTATGCCACCACATTTTGAAACAAGTACCTTTGAACTCCTTGCTACTATGCCCTCTTCTAGGTATTTTCTGATCAAATTAAACTTCAATGATTTGCTTCTATTTGCCATTGTTGCTAACTTTCTTCTCTCTTCCTCTACGATTGGTATTTCTTCTCTTCAACTTATCTTCTGCCCTTAATGTATATTGTTAAGCATCCTCAATAGTATAAATCCTCATAATACTCAACTCATCCTGAATATTAAATCTCAAACAATTAACATACATAGCCACCTTCTCCTTAGATACTTCTTTGTGACTAGATTTGATAGTCATCTTACATAATTATTCTGTATATTCTTCCACACTCATGTCTTTCTACCTCAAGTTATTCAACTTGTTGAACATCAATTCGTATGACTCATGAATGAATTTAGCTTTTAACCTAGAAATCATCACCTTCCATCGAGTGATTTTGGTCTCCCTATGCTCCTCTCTATCTTTATGTAATTCCTTCCACCATAAGAAAACATGACCCTTGAACATAGTCTGTGGTAACCTAACCATTTGTGGATCTCTGATATCTTCAAGCTCAAAGTAGTCTTCTAACTCTCCAATCCAATCTAACAAATCCTCTGGATGAAATGAACTAGAGAAAATAGAAACATCAATCCTATGAATATTACTTACTTGTGCTATAACTCTCAACAACCTCTCCTCATCTATAGGGATCTCAGCATCAAGAGTCTCAAGATCTTCAGTAGCCTCCTCAAATTATTCTTCAGTCTTAGGATTCCTTCTCAATCCAGTCAACACATTTATGATCTCATTCCTATTCTCAACCCTAAAGTATTCCATCATTTGTTCTAGCCTTCTAGGGTTCATTCTTCTAGGTGATATCTTCCAATCCTCAAGCGCAATTATCTCTTCAACCAGTGATCTATGACAAGATGCTTCTCCTACCAGTGATCTATAGATACACATACAACCTTCTTCTGATCAGTATGTCTTCAACTCTCAACAACCAGCAGTAATCCCTTCCTCACCACCTTGCACAAGTCCACTATGATATCAAGTCAAATATTCACTCTACCACCTCAAGATCAATAGGTTTAAAACTTCACAAGTTAGGCACTCAGATCTACCAACACAAGAATCTCCACCTTATTCAACCTCAATCTTGTTCAACCTTATGCTCAACCATGTTGCAGCCTTGATACCACTTGATGCAGTCAAGGCTGGAGAAACCTCAAGGAGATCGGTCCTAACCTTGCAGAAAATATAACACAACAAAAGAAAGCAAGAAAAATAATTAAAAATAAGAGATTCATCTATTTTTATCATCAAAAATAATTTAGAACAGATCTGCGACATGTTGTTTCACATGCTAGTCATACAAGCCAAGCAAACAAGCTTGATTACACCCCAAAACCCTCACAATCCTACCCAAGCTAAGCCAAATAATCTTATGAGATCACCCCATTCCTTAGGAACAACTCCATAAGCTTATAAATCCATTGCGACATCTAGTAGACCTAGAAAAGATTAGACTCCCCAAGAAATGAGTGAATACATTAGAACCAAATAGGTCAGGACCCAAATCTTTACGAATAACCTCCAGTGAAAGATTTAATAGATGAGATCACACAAAAAGGCCACCCTCAAACACAATAATGAGATGGCATTATTGCACTTGGAAAAACCAATTGGAAGATTGGGAAACCGATTCGAAACATAACAACCAACCGAGAAAATGAAGAACATGAGAGACATGTGAAGGATCTGCCATAACTTATACGTGATGAAACCAAATGAGGTGTGACCATAGGATAATCTCCAAGATGAATCATTATAGTGGCATTTTGATCATCTTTGCATAAACAAGTCTTCCGTTCATCACCCTAAGTAATAGGATATTTTTCTCCATATTATTCAGATAAAAGACTTTCTTCTTGTTCTTGAATCTTGATCCAACTTCACTTCCTGAATTATTCAGAATCTTGCATCCCTCTATGCTGAAATGTAGAGTATAGCCTTTCTCAACTGATTGACCAACACTGCAAATATTATGTGTCAATTCTTCAACATGTAGCACATCATCTGTTGTATTTTTGTCATCCAAGGAAATAACACATCTTCCCTTGATTTTTACTCTGGTGTTGTCTCCCTATCTGACAATTTTATCATAATATTCTTCATACTTTATGAATTTTTTATATCACCAGTCATATGATGTGAACATCCACTATTTATCAACCAATCATTTATTTTATCCAATTGTGCAACTAATGCTTTCACTTCTTCAATATCATAACTGATTAGGCCATTTGGTACAAATAGTTATTTTCAATGATATCATTGTCACTAATAGTGGGCATTAGATCTTCATTTTCAACAACATTCCAAACAGTAGTATCTGGCATAGATTCCTCAAAGATAGTCCCCTCATCAACATCAAAATCAACAAACATAACGTTTTCAACATTTTACATTCATAAACATTATTAGCAGGAACATCTTCAGATATGGATTTCTCATCATTACTAATAGTATGAGTATCAACCACAATACCTTTAGTAGAAAGTTAATTAGAATGATCATTCAATACAAAATCTTCAACTGAAAAATTGGTCATGGAATCTTCGACAATGTTGTTGGTAGGAACACTAGCCATAGAATCTTTACCAATTCTATCAACACGTAAATCAACCATAGGATCTTTAGCAACATCATCATTAAAGACTTTAGAGAAAAGATTTGTAGAATTAACCTTGTTCTCCTTGCAAGCAACAAAAACAATAACATCTTCAGACTCATTATCAGTGATAGATTCATCATCATTAGCATAATAACACTTTTCCTCAAATCTTGATCTATTGGACTTGAACTTAGCAGCCCTCTCCGGACATCTAGAGGGAAAATGTCCTATTTTATTACGTGAAAACCATTTTAAGGGCATTTTTCCTTTGTACTTACCTGATCCTCTAGGTATCCTTTTGGCAATTAGTAATTCGGAAGTTCTTCTTCTTCTTCTTCAAGTTCTCTAATCTCTTATTCATACTTTGATACTCTCATTGTGGGTCTCTAACCCTAATTTCATTTACTCTTCCAAATATAGTGGCTTTGATAGTAGTTTCAACCTTAGGAAAAGAATCACTAAATTCACTCATTTCAAATGCAGACAACTTACCAACCAAAGTATCTCTTGTGATAGTGGCATCATTCCCGATTTCTTCAATTGCAGCAACTTTGGTTTTGTAAGTAGGAGGCAGTGATCTCAGTATGTTAGAAACAATCTCATTTTTATCCAATGTTCCACTGGCATATCTGATTCTACGAACTAGCTCATTCATCTTTTGCATGTAGGATAGAATGTTGTCATCTTCTACCATCTTCAGTGCTGCATAATTTCCTTTCAAGCTTTGCAACTTTTCTTGCTTTACATGTGCATCACCTTCATGTAGAGTCTCCAAATTGGTCCAGATCTGATGTGCAGTCTCTAACTCCATCATATTTTTGTACTTTGTATCTAATAGGGCACTCAGTAATTCTTCCTTTTCTCTCATATTGTATTCAAATTATTTCTTCTTATCAGTTGAGGCCATGGTTAGATATGCAGAAGTAGTATAAAAATTATTGATAATATTCCAGTTTCCTCACCAATGCACCTCAAATGTGTAATCATCGTCCTTTTCATATGGCAGAGTTGGTGCCTTCAAATCTTGGACTATCCTTTCCATAAGTTGCCATAGAAGATCTCCCTTAGGCTTGTTAGGCTTCCTTCAAGGGACCAAAGCTCTGATACTAATTGTTGATACTATGGCAATGAAAAACTAAGAGGCGGGGGTGGGGAGGGGGTGAATTAGTTGTTCCCAATCATCCAAATCTCAAAACACTTCAACCTTCTAAACCTCTTTAGAATAGTAACTTATCAAGCATACAACCCTAATGTTCATATCTCATTTTGTAATCAAACAATAAGCATGAAAGGAGTAAATCTGAAACATAGACACAATTCTTGACACAAGATCTTTATCGTGGAAACCCTATTAGGGGAAAACCCACGGTAGGATTTATTACCCACAATAAGTAAATACCCTATTAGAAGAAAAATTTATTACAATATAAATGGGGATTATACATGCAATAGGGCTCAGTGCCTAGAGCTTACTACTCAAATGAAAAGCCTTATGCTACAACCCCGAGGAAGGATCATTGCCTTACAGATTTGATCACTACAATGATCAATCAGACTCCAATCTTGTAGGATTTTTGTGAACTGCCGAGGATGACAAATCCAATGTATGATTACATTTCCTTATAAGAATACTTTGCAGATCTTTGTCCAAACTCTTGTTGAAACACTTTATATTTCACTGAATCAAGCTTTCCCTCTGCTTAGCCACCTCTGACATCCGCATCCACGATCCACAACTTGAATTTTCCCTAATTATTCATCTTATACAAAGAACTAGCTTAATCATAACCAAAAACTATAACCACCTCCTTGAGATCATAAACTCCTAGATAGCAGTTTTGTACTTGCGCAACATGATTTATCAACTAGGTCGACTAAGAACAAATGATACAAATGAAAATATTATCATTGATTGAGAATTCAACCAATCTCATCCTTTTTATCCATATGGATCGCCAACTCATCTAGAAACTACCTCAAGAACATCCTACAGCATCAGGAAAATAACATATCCATTCAAATTTGTTAGAGCCTTTGGATTTGCCAACTTTTTTTCACCCAGCTCTAAAGAACATTGTCATCAAATGACTAAGACAATAAGATTATGCCTTGCGGACCTCTGAAGTCTGAATCCTTTGAGTTGAACGTACCTGAGTACGTCCCAAACACACTCCTAAATGTACTCCTTGAAATGTTAACTATGTTGAGCACACCAGACCTTTTTCTAGCTTCCAGTTAATAGTGACTGTCACCTTTTCTGCCAGTCAACTTTTGTAACCTATTTACCAGTCCAAATCTTCATGTAACATTCTAAAATTTTGGTTGGAAATGGTAAACACCTTAAACAACCTTCTTCTACGTGCGAGACTCCATATTTGTCATATCCGCTTCTTATCGGACTTTTGAACACTCTGCTCCACTGGCTAGCCTACAACATTCAAATTCGTAATAACTAATCTATTCTCTTCTTGTGATCAATTCCAATAAGCCTTAGTTGAAAATATGAAGTGTGAGGTCCAAGGATAATTTCTACAAGTCCTTTCATGGCCCGACATTAAAAAAATGAAACTTAAACTTCAAAGAGGCGACCTAGGAAACGAAAAGGCAAAGTAAGTTCAATTCAAAATCATAGTTCTAGACCTGATAGAAAAATCTAGAACTCCTATTAGAATCTAAAGTCAAAAGTTGAACTTGAACTTCGACTTTGAAGTAGACAAATTTGAGGAAAAGAAGACAAGTTGAAAATACTTTGATAGGGCCCGACGAGTAGTTCTAGAACCATTGACGAAACCCGACGCTTGAACTGGAACTCTATACAAAGAAAAATTTAAAGGAAAAGTGGTTATTTTAAAAGATTTCATCTGGAAACAAAAGAAGTTAAGGAGCTTCCAAAATGAAAGGTGGAGTCTAACAACAATACCGTAAATCCTGTCGAAATTTGAAATCTAGATAGAACTACAAAGAACTTCTAGCAGACAGGCTAATTCAATTTTTCCAGCTATTCCATCAACTTCTAGTCAAAATAATTCAATGCTTAGTGACCCCTATACAACCTAGCACCATTGTAGGATATTCTCCATGCTCATTTATTTCGGCAATCAATGTTTTCAGACAAAGGGAACATTTTCCATAACTTGTCGCAACATGGCCTTCTCTTCTTGATTACTAGGATGCATTTATTGTGGCCACTTCCATGTCACTTCTACACATCTTGAAATTACACGTCAAGATAAGATTTTGATCTGATTTGTATGATCGTCGAACTTGCAACCAATCCCTTGATGGGTTAGAGTTTGTACTACATGATGTAATATGAGTTATGTTTGATCTATAAAGGAAAGTTTGTAATATATTTTCCAGGTTCTCTTTTATTCTTTTGCAATGACTTATGTCCTGCAACTGTAATTTGCCTTGCTTTTACATTAATAGAACATCCCTTTTCTTACCTCTTTTCTAGTTTAAACACTTTATGTGATGACTATCTCACCTTTTTGGTTTGAAGGTATTTTTACTGTTTTAAGATTATATGTTGTGTTAGCTATGTTTATGAATGTTATTTTTCCTTTCAATATCGCATAAGGTTTGGGCTTCATATCTATCTTTGAGGATAGATAAGAATAAAGATCTTTTATTCTCTTGCAATGACTTATGTCCTACAACTCTAATTTGCCTTGCTTTTATAAATTAATAGAGCACCCTTTTTCTTACCTCTTCTCTAGTTTAAACACTTTATGTGATGAGTATCTCACCTTTTTTGATTGAAGGTATTTTTTCTATTTTCAAATTATATGTTCTGTTAGCTATGTTTATGAATGTTATTTTTTCTTTCAACATCTCATAGGTTCTGGGCTTCATATGTGACTTTGAGGATAGATAAGAATAGAGATCTGTGTATATTTTTGGGGTCTTTTGTTGCTTTTTTGTCCAATCATAAGTAGAGAGAAACACATTCTAATTTGGTTCATTACCCCTTTAATTTTTTACAATCCTAGTTCCTTTTTCTCTTAGATTTACCTTCAAAGTAGCTTTCAAGTGTTGGGTTGGCTCAACACTACACCCTAATAAGAAAGGAATCCGACCTTCTCCGAAGACTCAACCTCACTTATTAATATCCAACACTTGGAGGTTGTTTATGTGTTTCATAAGGTTGCTTGGGGGTCAATTAACACCAAGCAAGGGTGCAAACTTTTGTGATAGAAGTTACTTTTCTAGTTCTTCTCGCAATATTTGGTTGCTATGATAAGTGGATTATTTGAGCTCTAAACAAGAGCAATGCGTAAAAGAATATCATTAGGTATTATATCTTTAGGAACTCATGTTGGTTGTCAAGAAAGATTTCAGTTTATATACTCTTATCACCATGTAGAAAAAAAATCAAATTCAAGGAACTTTTTCTATTTTAAGAGTAATTGGAAAGCCATGGATTCCTTCAAGTCTTATTTTGGGGTGGTAATGACCTCTACAATGACCTCTCAATTAGCCAATAATCTGTTTGATGTTCTCCTATTCTTTTCAATCTTGGTCAGTCTTTGCTAAAGCCTCTTCAATTCAAACTTTGAAATTCTTTAATAGATAAATTAGAACTATACTTGATCTCTTTGTTACTACCAACCAATATTATATTTGATGGTTTCCAATTCTTTTCAATCTATGTCATTCTCTTGTCAAAGCAACTTAAATTCATGCTTTGAAAATTCTTTAGTAGGGGAATAAAAACTATGCTTGATCTCCATGTTAGGAAAACTAAGAATTTTCTCTCTTAGCTCCAACCAAGATCAAGAGCCTTTCAAACTATTATTGATTTTATTCCTCACCATATAGTTCATAAGATTGAGGTCATGTCCATCAATCAATGGTTAAAAGATTATAAATGATATCTTGAAACACTATTTTACAATGCCAAACCCAACAATGTATTTATCTCATTCACGCATCATCTTCCAATGGTGGACCATTGACACTTCTATCTTCACTTGGTACTTGGCATCAATGCTTCCAAACTATTTGGGTAACCATGTGTAATCCTAAATTGGCTCACTTTGCATGGTACAACATTTACTAAGGTCTTTCACTTGGTTATCAACTCACTTGCGTGGGAGATCTCAACCCCTATCATCCCTTTTATGGATAATTGGAATCTCTCTGCCATCTTTTCTTGTTCTATCTAGAGCACAAAAATCTTGGAGCTTGATCTATGATTTATTCAAGTCTTTTTGGCCTCATCCTTTCACATGGCACATGGTGTCGCTAGGCAATTGGTTTTGCCTCCAACATAAGTTTTTAAACAGTTGGAATGATTTGAAGGTGAAACTTTTAATTTGTATTTCTAGAAAAATAAAAATTCAATAATAGTTTCTAATTGGTTGGCTAATGATATCTAGGTGTAATTTTGCAAAGTTGCACATCTATATAAACTTTTAGGCCACTGGGGTAGTTCTCTTTGGATGGTTTTGGAAGTCATAGCCCCTACTTCATCCCCATCTCATGAGCATAGACACAATCATGACCACTCATCACAACTGGAAATCTCTAAACCAAAAGTTTCTGGCTTCTAGGGAGTGCAACTCCTTGATGGGACTTGATGTTTTGGCTTGGGGAAGCTCTCCATCCAGGAAATACTCTATTTTTATAGGGTACCAGGAGCATACTAGACAATTGTTTGGAGATGCTGAGGTGCCTTGGTGAAAGCAATTTTGTAATAAATTCTCTTGGTCAAAAGTAAATTTTTCATGTGGTTGGTGGCTCACAATCACTGTCTTACCTAGGATAATCTTTGCAAGCGTGGCTTTCAGGGTCTCTCAATATGTGTTTTGTGCAGTAATGGTGAGGAGTTCGTTTCCCATCTTTTCTTTCAGTGCTCTTTTGTCAAGCAGATTTGGCACTTCTTGTGGAGTGCTTGGGGCTGCCCCTGCTGGCATGTTTCTTCTTTGTCTAAATTCTAGGATCACTTTGGGTACTCCCCTTCTAAAACCTCTTTACTTCAGGTTTCTTGGGATATTGGTACATCCTTTATTCTTTGGCATATCTGGCTAGAAAGGAATAGGAAGATTTTTCAGGATGCTAGTATTGGGGTCATACACCTGTGGTGGAAAATTATCCACTCTCTCCGTGAGACTGTTCTGGCTAAGTGTGAGTTGAAGAGAGGTACATGGACCCTAGGGATGTTGTTATTTGCAATCGCCTCAATTTTAGACTTCAAGGCTCGAGGTTCCAGTATTTGTTTGTCAACAGTATAGTAGTAGGACCAAACATCCTTTCCAATGAGTTAATCGTCGGGGGCATCAGACTCCTCCTCTGCCTGGAGTTTTAAAAACCTACACAGATCATTCCTCTCAGGGAAATCTAGGACCTGCAGGCATAGGTGGAGTTGGGTGAAGTAGTTTTAGTGAATCCAATTTCTTTTCTCTGTATATAAGGGCTTTCATACTAATAATTTCATGGAGGCTCTTTCAATCTTGGTTGCCATGGAACAACGTTGTGTGTGTGGTTGGCGAAGAATTATTTGTGAGATAGATTCTTAGGTGGTTGTGAACTTGCTAACTAGGCAGGAGTTTGCGGATGTTAGCGGCACTTGGCTTTGGTTACTAATCAAATTATCCTGTTATGCAGGTCTCTTGATTCTGTCATTTTTACACACATCCCTTGAGAGTGGAATGTGTTGCCGTCTGTTTGGCTAAATGGGCTTCTGAGCACATGCCGGATTGGAGTATTATTGATAAGAGGCAACTGCCACCTGATTTATCTTATATTTTTTATCAACTTGTTGATCGTGATAGGGTCCAGTAGACCTAAAGCTCTTTTTGTAATGTTTCTCTTTGAATTTTAATAAATTTTTACCCCTCTTTTAGTTGGAGACCACACTGCATGTGGATAGTCTTAGCCCTTTCAATCAACTTTAGCCTCATGTCATGGACCCGCTGCTCCTTTCTAGCTGAATTTTGGAAAGTTTCATCACTTGATGCTGACAATTTCCTCTATTCATGCTCAACAACCTACTGAAGATCAAGAGGACATTGTTACTCTCTGAGAGTCTTTTGAAAGTGGTATTATCCTATGATAAACCAAATGACTATACTTATCTTCTTAAGTGCTACTCTTTCTCCCTATAGGTTTTATTGATGTTTATTGTTGATCAAACTATCCTAAATTTTTGCTTTGTATTAATCCACCCAAACTCTGTATCATTAGTTTTTGAATTAATAAATTATATTCTGTTCTTTATTGATCCAAAAATTGTAATTTCTATACACTGCATAAACAAAACTACTGCAAATTGTTTATTGTTGATCACAACTGTACTGACTTTGTTCTTTTCGAATGGCTGATGATCTCATTGTCCCGAAGGAAAAATCACTTACAGCGGAAAACGCTCATCTGGTGAAAAAGGTAAAAGACTCTCCCGACCATATCCTCATTGCAATCATACCTAATGCTTCTTTTGCTTTTGACCACACGAAATTCTAAACATGGTACAGATTGAGAAAAGTCGCGGGCCGCAGCACCTTAATATTGACATCATGGAAGGTGTCACCAATGTTACAACTCGACAGGATCTGCATCGAGCTGATCTCAATCTTGCGTAATTCTCATTACCATAATTTCTTCTAATTAATTACTCCTCATCTCATAAGATACAATTTAATGAGGAGATTGTGTGTGTGCACTTGCAGCCTGTCATGCGTTCAAGCGCACTCAGAATGTCTATGAGATTTTCTGCAACTTACTTCAGGAGCTGTGGAGTTCCAACTCTATTTAATGAGATCATATATTAGGAAGTCAAACTATTCCATTAAAGTTGTTATAATTGCATATCTCTCACTTAGATTGCTGTATATGCTTATGATTTGAGCTTCAAGTTCAAATTTTATAAACTTGGCAATAATTTCTAGATTGAGAAAGGATCAAGAAATTTTTTTATAAACTGTCTTATGGTTTTCTTTTATGATAACCTTGCCTGTAAAGATCAGTATCTTTGCTTTTTAACAAACAAATCCACCAGAATTCTTTGCAATTGCTTTTCTCCACTATGAGTTTTTAGCAGGTGCGTATCGTTTATGCTAATGAAAATGTGATGGAAAAATTTACTAAATACCGGCTCTAATATATCTCCCCAAAGATTTTGAGAACAATTTTTATGAAGATAGTCTAAAGTTGATATTGTGGGCTCTAATACATCTCTGATCAAATTATATTTCATCAACCCTGCAATATATGCACAATTTTTACTTCCTAACCAACCTATCTTGGATAATGTAGTCTAGCCACTGCATTTTATCAGTGTCAACGAGATTGTACAATCCACTCCAGGTCTCTCTGAAATCTACATATTCATTATACAGTGTAATTTCCAAATCATCATTGTTGGATTTGCCACTCTTATGCTTCAACAAAATGGGTAGATTTGCAAGAATCAACCAATTTCACGTCTTTGTTTGTTGATAAATTCAACTTGTGCCTAATGAGCAATCTACAAAACAATCTCCTTTGGGGACAAGGTAATGCTTTCATTGTGCCTGCAGTACAATGGTATAAAACTCATCATATATACAATACCCATATTTTTGGTGACTCAACTTTTCATTAAAATAAACAATTGATCTTGCTTCCTACCTCTCTATTATTCCAATTGTGGCATCATTAGCATCACAGTCCACGACGGCTCTTTTCTTTTCTAGCTTAACAGGGCGATTGCTATCTTTGCCAGCAGATGCCACGATCTGCCTCTTTAAGCAACTGTGGTTACTCCAGTTTCTGCTTTGCTCCTTGATTTTGGGTGATGAGAATATGGCAGCGCCTGCCTTGACTCTCTTTTCCTTAAAAATAAATCCAAGAGCTTTGTAGGGGTGAATGAACGGGATCATCACCAGCACATATTGCAACACAACACAAATACACACAGAAGATGTAAACACATGAATCATTATTAACTTGAACCCATTACTATTCACTTGGTTCATTCCATTGCCCGATCAAATATCGTTTCCATCTGGTTTACATGATGCTGGATAATCACAACCCTTTGAAAATGAAAATAGAAATCAGACATTTCTATTTTATTCTCATCTTCAGAAAGCAATACTTCTTTTTGAGAGAAAGTTTCTATTTTTATTTAGAAAATGCATGTTGGTTATTATTATATTGGTCTCAGTTGCATGTGGGTTTTTCCTATGTTAGAGGGAATTGCTTTTAGAAGGTTTTCTGTTTATATCTATGTTGTCTATGAAGGCAAAGGTTAATTGTTTTTGTTGTAATTTGTAAATTCAAACGGCAAAAGAGAAGCAACTGGGAAGTTTGTAATTTCTCTCCATAACAATAAGAATACGGGTACCTTGCTCCGTAGATGTTTCCTTGACATTTTGTAATGTCAAGGTTTTACCATGTAAATCTGTGTTTTCTGTGTAGTTCTGTTATTCTATTTATTTTCTTCAATATTTATTTGAGTCTAACTTATTTTACAAATTTTAAATATCTGGATTTTGGCTTCCACATACTTGCACTTAATAAAAACATCTAGAAAATTACTATTGTGACCGACCTTACAAAAAAATTAAAATATTCACCACTTCTAGGATATAGTAGAAATTACCTATTTTCAACAAGCTTCACTTTTGGCGCTATGCGTTTTCTGTTATGCAGCAGCCTGGTTTTATCTCCAAAATTTCATAACTTGGTGGAGTGTTTCACATTAAATACTGCAATGTTTCAATCTATACTGTGCAGCTTATAATTTATACTTCTGCGATCTCAATGCTGCAGCAATCTTTCTTACAATGCAATCAGTCTTTTATAGTGGTGGTCTCTTTTAAAACCTTCTAAGATTTCTTTCTATTATCAGGCGACTAGAATCTTCACACGATCTTCATTGCAAATTTTCAAACCCAGATAACTTCTCGAACTTGCTCTCTTATCAAATTCAATAAAAGAAACTTCTTTATCAAATGATTTAGAATCAACTGATCTAAGGATCAGAGACCAACAATTCATCACAACTACTTCAATAAATAAATATACCTAAAAATAGAAATTGAACTCATACAAAACTGGAGATCAAATAATCTATGGTTTTCTTCATGCAATCCATCCACATTATATTTTTAGAGCTCTCCTGTAAAACTATAGTTCTTACCATACAATGTGGGAGAAACTACTACCAACAATTTTAACAACTCAAAACACTTGGCAAAGATTGCTTGAACTACTCGTCATCACTCATGGTTTTGTGATGGGTGCATGGATATTACTATAGTCCTGACGAACTTATAGTAGAAACTTACTAATTCATGTAAGCTTCCAGCTTCAAACAAGTTTTCAACTGTCACCGACTAAATTTATTTCCTTAACCTTCTTAAGTTCCATCTTTAGTCCGTACATGTAAATCACAAATTTCAAATTCCAACTTCTTCAATCTCTACAAAACTCAGTACAATGCCCCTGATGTTCCTTGTTTGTCTTACTTAAAGATATACAGCACAAACTTCCCAATGAAGGGCCTCAATACTTTATTCATGAGATCAATAAGTGTATTGGATGTGTTTGTTGGTCCAAATGACGTGACCTGGAATTCATATAACATTCTCTTCCATCACACGATAAGCTTCGTGTAATCAATCCTGATAATATTGTACTCAACTCGAAAAATCTATTAAATCATCAAATCCTTAATAATGAAAACCTATACTCAATGATCTTCTTGTCAATTAGCTTGGAATCAACCACATATTCCATTCACCAATGGTGTTTGGGTGGCCAAGTCTATTGATATGAATTTGTATATATGTTCTGTTTTTCAAATACCTTGTTTTTACTGCTTTGAAAACCTGCTGTTTAAAATTTTAAAGAAAATGTTTTATTTCAAAATATAACATATAAATAAAATAGGGTAAACTTTCATACCAAAAAACTATTAATATATAGTTGTCAAATTAAAAATTGTTTTATTTAAAGATATAATTTATAAATGTTGGGTAATAAAATAGCCTTTTTAAAATTTGATTTTTACTTCAACATATTTATATCTTCTATTTAGAGTTGAAGAATATGTAGTTACTTATAAAATAGTTTAATTAAAAAGCAATTATAATTTATATAGATAGTTAAAGATGAGATAGAAAATTATTTCTGACTGTTGACTTTTTTTAAATTTAAAAACATAAAAATAATAAAAAATTGAGAAATAGATTTTCTTTGAATTAAAATTTACAATTTAATAATATTGAACACTTTTTAATTCAATTCTGTACATGAATCTTTTAAAGCTCAATTTAGAGTTATAAAAAGTTGAAAGAAGACAAAAAAAAATAAAAATAGTTGAACATTTGAAATGTATTTATATGAAGTGACAATCAACTGTACCATATTAAAATTGTTACTCCACAATAGATTCTTCACTAGATTTAAGAGGCCCAATCTATTATCCTAGACGTTTCAAGTGAGGTAATTATGTATGGCCCCTTATATTCCTTTATTCTACACTTTAGATATACTACCTAAGTATCAATCTAAACTTCTTTTTAGCTAACAATTTAAAAGTCATATTAATATCTTTACTTGATTTAATTCTATAATTAAATTTCTTATTTTAACTCTGTATTTAGGTATATCATAGACTAATTTATTTGAAGTTTTTCTATTGTTTCAATAACCAAATAACCAAACTCTAGTTATGATTCTTGATATAGGGTAAATTTGTTGCGTGAGTGAAGCCCAACAGACTTCCTTTCCTGCCAAATTAATGATTGTTCAGTTCTTCCTTGAAAGCTCTTTAAAAGAGTTGATTGGTTAACATTTTTGGTGGCTTTTTCTGAAGCTTAACAAGCTATTATGATGTACATTCAAAAGAGATTATAATAACAATAATTCCCTTCTTGCAAGTGTGGATTTAGGCAAATTGGTGAACCACAATAAATTTTTGTTCACTTCTTGATTATCTTTTTTCTGATTTAATTTGCACATTTAAATTTTCATTTTTCAATAATTTATAATTGGTATCAAAGTTGGGCAGTATAGCCAATTGGGAAATTGGTGAAGAATTTTCAGAATTACGGAGGACGCGAAAATAGAGGATTTTTCTTGTCAGAACTTTGGATTGTGGAAAGTGCAAATGGAGTCTTTGTTGATAAAGCAAGATCTTTTACTCGTGCTTGTAAAGTGAGGAAGCCAACTGCGATGGCTGATCAAGATTGGAAAAAGATGGACAAGAAGGCAAAGGTGACAATATTTCTTTCATTGTCTAATAATGTTCTTTTCAATGTCACAATTAAGACAACAACAGAAGCGGTATGAGACAAATGTGCAGTCATGCATGCAATGGCATCAACTGCAAATAAAGTATTCATCATGAAGAAATTGTTCAAACTCAAGATGAAGGAAGGTGACATCAGGAAAAACCATGTATCAATGAGTTTAACACTCTAGTCAACTAAGAAAATTTAGTGGGTATGACACAAGATGATGAAAACAACACTGTTATCTTATTAAATGTTCTTTACCAAGCCACTAGGATGGAGTTGTAGCAACTGTTAGCACTTCAGTATCCATTAAGAACAAGTTTATTTTTGATGATGTAGCGGCTACTCTTCTCAGTGAAGACATGAGAAGGAAGAACCAAGAATCCTCATCTGGTGAAATCTTAATGGTTGTAAGTGTTAGAAACACTGAGAGGGCGGGGGGGGGGGGGGGGGGGGGGNGGGTGAATCCGTGTTTACTATAATTCAGCAACTTGAAACTTAAACCAAAAAGATAATTGATTAAGCATAACACATTAACACAACACAAAATGTGTTTATGGGGAAACCTTGATCAGAGGAAAACCCTGGTGGGAATTAGTACCCACTAATAATTGCACTAATCTTATGAACTTGTTAGAGTTCCTTTGCCCTGTTAGGAGCAATCTTTACAATGCAAGTACAATGACCCTGTTAGGAGTCTTTACAAAACCCTATTAAAGGTGGATGGCACACTGCGTGAGCTCACTACTCAATAAAGAAGGCTACAACCTCCTGATGAGAGATACACACACTATCTGTCAATTGAACTGCTTTTATGACACTGCTTGTCTAATCAGTTCCTTTTGTGCACTGAAACTCTAATCACGGATAGAGCTTTATCTCCTGTTGATTATATTATTCTTTCTCTGTTATCTTGCTTGCTATATATTTCTCCTTTTGTTACTATATGACATCTAATACAAAATACATGTTAAGTATATATACATACTCAATAGATGCGACTGAAAACTAGGACTTAGTCAGCCCACAAACAACATACACAACGCTTCCAAATGAATTGGCTTTAGCGTGTTTACAAGAGTGCTAATAACTTAATTGCAAACATATTACAATAGGTACATAGCCAATGGAAAACAAATTAACATGCGCTAATCAAAAATAGGAGTCGGCTCCATGCTCTATTCTACCGAGCTTCTAGGGCACTTGGACTTGCTGTAACTTCACCATACTGATATATCTAAACCTGCGTGTGTAGACTTAGAATAATACTATAACCATAAGCTTATATCCAAAGACGTAGACCATGACTTGATCATACGCACGTGTGTTGGTGCTCTAATCAACGGATATCTCTCTAACTGCACTGCCTTCTATACTTAGTCAATTTTTGATCTTCAAGATTTATGAACTTACTGTCAAAACTCCTATATGACTTTGTTGCCATAATGACAACACAAAATTAGTCATATAATCTCAGTAGTGTCAACTTTCCAACAATCTCCCCCTTTTTCATTAATGGCAACAAAGGAATGTGGCTAAGTTACTGAACTTTGACTTAACACAAAAATTGCTATATATTTTCAAACTATACATCATAGTTCTATCTATATAAACCAATCTTCTTTATATACACCGACCTCCTTTATATACTATACTCCCCCTTTGACATTAATGACAAAGGTGTCAAAAATTGGAAGTCTCTAAGTACTTATTCGGAGTACACATCTGGATATGCAATCTACAGATTCTGGATTTCTTGTTGCCAAAATACATTGAGTGCATCAAAAGTATGAAGATGGGCACATAATGCATATGTGATCTTCTCCATCTTTACCAGATCCATGCAGGGGCCTGGATCATATGTGACAACAGTTGCATCAATCTGTTTGATGTTCTCATTTATTACAGCTAAGGAGGGTGCAAGTGCATTTCTCAATTGTGTTTGTTTGGTCCTTATCTTGTTGATCTCTATCTTGGCTTTCTCAATTTTATCTATCTTCCCTTGATAGATGTTGTTATAGATATTGATGTCTTGAGAAGAGGTTTCAACTGATTTCCTTATATTTTCAACCAAGATGTTGGCTTCCTCAATCTTCTTGATTTGGTCAGAAGTGAATTTGCCTCTGTCCATACAGTTAGCTATCACATTTCTCCCTTTTGTTGCTTACTCTTTCAGAATTGCTTGACCAATCTTCAATGAGTTGAGATCTAATGAGAAGTTATTTATTAGTTCATCCAACCATTCTTTTTTGTACTTGTCTTCTGCAATTTTAGTAGTTGAGTCTACTAGACTTGTGTAGTTTTCTTTGAAGCTTGTCAAGATGCTATTGACATCATGAACTGATTGAATATTAGCCAATTTCTTCTCTGTTGGAACTAGGTTGTTCAAAATGTTTACTGACTCAAGTAAGAGAGGATTTCTCATAACTTGTTTCTCTTTTGCTTTATCCATGGCTAATACACTTATTTTGATCAAATCTTCTTCTCCCCATGCATCTAGGTTTGTTGAATCAGGGGTCAAACTTGACAATAATGATATTGATGGTTTGATAGATGGAGTGAATATATCATTTTGACTTACATCCATATATACTTTTTTCACTGGGATCTCCACAGAGGGTGGTTTATTAGATTGATTTCCTTCCTCATTATTCAAACCTATTGAGTCTTCAGTAATAACTTCATCTTGCTACAAGGAGGTATTATCATTGTGATTTGAGAATTCATCCTTGAATGAGTAATTTGGGTTCATCATAGATGCCATGAGTATCGTTATGTTGTTATCACCAATAGACTCCTTCTTACACTAAATGTAAGTGCGTATGTCCTCAACATGCACGACTCCTAATGGAGTCTTGGAAAATGCTCCCTCAACATCATGCAAAACTAACTTGAAAGGATGCTTCTTAAACACTTCTCTTTTTCTTAGAGATGTCAAACACTATAGGAGTATCCGTTACGTACTTGTAACTTGCTTAAAATAGGGTTTCACAAAAATTATGAAATGACTTGTCTGCGCTAGGATTCCATTACAACTACAATCCACTTTGATAACCAACCGACGGTAACTAGCCAATACTAAGATGCTTGAATCTCCTATGCTCTCCAACTACTTTGATCTCAAATGTAAAAGTGAAGATATAAGATCTTTTACCGACTTATAAATGAGTTACTACATTTAATTCTTGTTGTAGTAACACGGATTCCAACTATGAATTTCAATCTTTGCTCATGTTGAAGTCCAAGTTATGTGTTCATGCATACTTCCTCAATTCGTGACCAAATACATGATTTCATAAGCGCATACTCAGAGGTGAGTATACCTGCCACGCAGGGGTTTAGAGATATATTAGCTCCCCCTATGACCATGAGGGTCATATAACCAGAAGTGAAAGTTGCGTCCACTATGGATGCCTCTACCACTTTGTTAACATCATCATCTTTCTTTACTTCAACCCATATTTTTCCTGAATCTTCTATAGCTTTCAAAAACCTGACTTCTCCAGATTCTTCAAATAGAGATCCTTGAGACTTATTAGGTCTTTCTTGTCTTTGCGTTCTAGATCTGCGAAACCTTGAGATGTGTCCAACTTTATTACAAGAATGATAGATTATTGGAGGCTTGTTGACATGATTAACCATGTTGCACTGTTTAGCTGTGTGTCCTTTGTAGTTGTATATCTAACATATAATGTTTTGATAATTTTACTCTGATTGATTTCTCTGATTGTACTGAGTCTGACTTCTTTAATTTTGTTGTGTCTAATTTCTTAGATTTGATCTACAGTGTATGACTCTATGACCAAATTTGTTGCATGAATAATAATAACCATTGAAAGGTCTTACCTCTTTACACTCTCTTGCCATATGTCCTTGTTTGTTACAGGCATAACAAGTGCGGTTATCTGGTTTGCTTTCATCTTTAGGTGGTTCTTCTTTAGCCTCTGCAAGATTCTCAATTGCCTTTTCTTCCGTGGTTTCTTTTTGTACTTCCTTTCTTTCTTGCATTGTATTGATTTGAATTTGTGCTTGATTGTATCAGACACCAGTGGTATCACCTCTTAACTTTTGTGCATAAAGCTGTGATTGTAATAGATCAGAACTTGTGTGTAATTTTTCAATATTATTCTCGACTTCTGTCAACTTGGATTCTGTCTTTTTCTTGATGTTCTCCAACTCCAAGATCTTCATATTTGCTTACATGTAAGTTCTTCATCTAATTGTTTAATTTATTTGGTATTTTATTTAATAGTTGTTAGGCTATTAGTTAGTTGTTCATTCAAATCTTCAATCTTATCCTTCAGAGACATGTTTTCTTCATTCAGCGTTTTGACCATTTTTACCAAATCATTCGTAGAGCAATCTTTCAAATCTTTTATTAATTTTTTATCAACATTTGCGATCCATCAACTTTCAATTTCAGTTCTTCATTTTCTTTTTCAGATCTATCAAGATCTTCAAGAGCTGCTTCAAGATTATTTTTTAGATTTTTCGCTTCTACTGAGTCCATGATCTCCTCAAGTGGTTAAACTTCTCTTAGAGGACCTGAGCTATGATACCAATTGTTAGAAACACTGAGGGAGGGGGGGGTGAATCAGTGTTTAGTATAATTCAACAGCTTGAAACTTAAACCAAAAAGATAATTGATTAAGTATAACACATTAACACATAACACAAAATATGTTTACGGGGAAACCTTGATCAAAGGAAAACCCCGGTGGGAATTAGTACCCACTAATAATCGCACTAATCTTTTGAACTTGTTAGAGTTGCTTTTCCCTGTTAGGAGCACTCTTTACAATGCAAGTACAATAACCCTACAAGAGTCTTTACAAAACCCTATTAAAGGTGGATGGCTCACTTCCCGAGCTCACTGCTCAATATAGAACAAGGCTACAACCTCCTGATGAGAGCTACACACTATATCTGTCAATTGAACTGTTGTTATGACACTGCTTATCTGATCAGTTCCTTTTGTGCGCTAAAACTCTAATCGCTGATAGAGCTTTATCTCATGCTGATTATATTCTTCTTTCTCTAGTATCTTTCTTGCTATATATTTCTCTTTTTGTTAACATATGACATCAAATACAAAATACATGTTAAGTATATATACATACTCAATAGACGCGACTGAAAAATGGGACTTAGTCGGCCCAAAAACAAAATACACAACATTTCCAAATGAATTGGCTTAAGTGTATTTAGATGAGTGCTAATAACTTAATTACAAACATATTACAATAGGCACATAGCCAATGGAAAACAAATTAACATGTGCTAATAAAAAACATGAGTCGGCTCCATGCTATGTTCTGCCAAGCTGCTAGGGCACTTGGACTTGTTGTAACTTCACCATATTGATATATCTGAACCTGCATGTGTAGACTTAGTGTAATAATGTAGGGCAAAAGCACAATAATCTGTCACCCTTTTACAAAGGAAAAGGACGACAAAATCAAAGTTGTTTAGCTTCAATAGTATAAAAGTGACATTTATGTTTGGAATTTGAAGATGATGTAAACTAATAAAATGT
>MU225776.1:2846602-2861960 GCA_018584345.1 Thuja plicata | reverse complement strand
ACATCTCCTTGACTGTTAAAATACCTACTTGCAATATTTTTTAATTATAATAGACTATGTATAATTAAAACACTATAAAATCTATAAGAGATATTCTTGACTCTGATCTCTACAAAAGGGTATTTTCATATTTTTAAAAAAATATCATTAAAAAGTCTTAGAGTTATTGAAACGTCACTTTTCTGAAATAATTTTATTTCTACGGTAATTGGCCTCAAAGTGATATAAAACATGCATTTAATAGACATTTCCAATTGGAAAAGTTAAAAACCTTATCTAACTTAACTATAATGAATCTAGCTAGACCATATGTTTGGCCAAAATCAATTTTTAGTTAGAAATACTAAAATTCAGCTGTGCTGATAAGTTGTCCTAAAAGGTGACAGATTATTGTGCTTTTACCCTGTAACCATAAGCTTATATCCAAAGACATAGACCATGACTCGATCATACGCACATGCGTTGGTGCTCTGATCAACAGATATCTCTCTAACTGCACTGCCTTCCATACTTAGTCAATTTTGATCTTCAAGATTTATGAACTAACTGTCAAAACTCCTATATGACTTTTTTGTCATAATGACAACACAAAATTAGTCATATAATCTTTGTAGTGTCAACTTGCCAATGGTAAGCACCGAAAATAGAGGAAAAAATAATCATCATTGAATATTGAAATCAACTAGGAGATCATTCCATTCCAAAAGTTTTCAATATCTCCTTAATGTACTTAAATCGAGTTAAATAAATACCTTTTGTCATTTGTTGTACTTGTAACCAATAAAGAATTTTATTTCTCAAATCATAGACATCTCAAATTCTTTCCTCATTTCTTCAGCAAAAAATTTACTAAGAAAATCATTTCCTCCAAAGATTATATCATCCACATAAATTTCAGCAATTACAACTTTGTCTTCACTTTCAGTTTTCAAATACACATTACTATTATCATTAGTTCTTTTAAATCCAATCTTAACTAAATATGAATGTAGTCTTTCATACCATGTTCTCGGTGCTTGCTTCAAACCATATAATGCTTGATGCAATTTGCAAACCAAATCCTTACCTTGTTCATCAACAATCCTTCTAGTGTTCAATATACACTTCTTCTAATATTTGATTCAGAAATGTCGATTTAACGAGCATTTGATGAAATTTAAATCCTTTATATGCCACGTAAGCCAAAAATATTCTGACTCCTTCCTTTCAAGAGACAAGTGCAAAAATCTCTCGATAATCTAATCCTTCTTCTTGTACATAACCTTTGCAAATCAAGCTAGCTTTATTTCTTATTACTTCACCATTCTCATCAAGTTTGTTTTTGAAAACCCATTTTGTTCCTATAACATTTTTATCTTTAGGTCTTTGAACTAATGGCCATGTTTTGTTGTTCTCAATCTATTCAATCTCTTCTTTCATTGCTTATATCCAGTCTACATATTTTAGTACATCTTTTATTAATCTCGGTTCAATCTCTGATAGTAGACATGTAGTATTCTTGGCTCTTAATTGACTTCTAGTCAATACTCAATCACTTCTATCTTCTGGTATATCTGTCAAGCTGTGATTAGTCCTTATATTTCTTGGCGTTGAAGGTTCCACAATTTGAATTCATTCATTTCTCTTATTTGTTTCACCTAGTAGTGCAGTTATCAGTTGGGTTTTATCGTTGCCTATACTTGTTTGTTCTATTTCTAGCTTTTCAAGTTCAAAGTAAATCAGTTCAATGTATCCTTCTCATTTCTTTCCACTGTTCTCTTCATTCTATTTTGAAAATTCATAAATCTTAACATTTGCGCTTTCAATGATCTTGTTTGTTCTTTTATTCAAACACTTTAATTCTTTACTCTTAGTAGGGTATCCTAGAAATGTTCCTTCATCATTTTAACTATCAAGCTTTCCATTGCTATCATCCTTCTTAATATTAAATTTGCTTCCAAATATTCTAAAATAAGTAACATTAGGTGTTTGACCATACCAGATGTCATAAGGTGTCTTGTTTGCTCCTTTCTTGAGTTGTACTCGATTTAGTGTGTATTTGGCAGTGCTAAAAACTTCTCTCTAGAATTTTTGTGCAATTCCCTTTTGATTTACCAATGTTCTATCACATTCCACAATAGATATGTTTCGTCTTTATGAAATTCCAATCAATTGAGGTATTCTTGGTGCAGTCAACTACCTTTTGATTCTATTATCTTCACAATACTCATTGAATTTATTAGAAGGAAATTCACCACCTCTATCTAATAACATACCTGTGTGGAAGTGTTCTGAACAATTTACTTACAACATCACTTTCTTCCATCTTTCTACCAACTCCTTTAATAGATGCAATAAAATTCTTTAATCCTGGTTCCATATTGTGCAAGTGTTTCTTGGTCTTGCATTTTTATTTCATCATATTTTCCTTTTAGTCTGTCAACCTTTGCATGTAAGACATGTTCGTCTCCAACATGTAATTGTAATACCTTATCCCAAATCTTCTATGCTGAAAGAAGATCTTGTATATCAACATACTCAGAGTTGTGCAATGCACTTGCAAGCTCTATCATCACCGAGTAATGAATAATTTTCTCTTTCTTCTCTACTTTGGTAAGTACACCAAAAGGTTGTGCATAATCGTTCATGACAAAATCCACTGCATTATCTAAGAATTCTAAAAGGTGCAATTTCAAGTGAGGTAATTATGTATGGTCCCTTGTATTCCTTTATTATACACTTTAGATATACTACCTAAGTATCAATCTAAACTTCTTTTTAGCTAATAATTTAAGTCATATTAATATCTTTACTTGATTTCATTCTATAATGAAATTTCTTATTTTAAATATGTATTTAGGTATATCATAGACTAATTTATTTGAAGTTTTTCTATTTTTTAAATCACCAAATAACCAAACTCTAGTTATGATTCTTGATATAGGCTAAATTTGTTGCATGAGTGAAGCCCAACAGACTTCCTCCCTTTCCTACCAAATTAATGATCATTTAGTTCTTCTTTGAAAGCTTTTTAAAAGAGCTTATTGGTTAATGTATTTGGTGGGTTTTTCTGAAGCTTAACAAGCTATTATGATGTACATTCAAAATAGATTATAATAAAAGTAATTCCCTTTCTACAAGTGTGGATTTAGGCAAATTGGCGAACCACGATAAATTTGTGTTCACTTCTTGATTATCTTTTCTCTAATTAATTTGCACATTTAAATTTTTATTTTTTAAATAATTTACAATTGGTATCAAAGCCTGGAAGTACAACTAATTGGGAGTTTGGTGAAGAATTTTTAGAATTATAGAGGACGCAAAAATAGAGGATTTTTCTTGTTAGAACTTTGGATTGTGGAAAGTGAAAATGGAGTCTTTGTTGATAAACCAAGATATTTCACTCATGCTTGGAAAACCTAGAAGCAAACTGCGATGGCTAATCAAGATTGGAAAAATATGGACAAGAAGGCAAAGGCAAAAATATTTCTTTCATTGTCTACGAATGTTCTTTTCAATGTCACAATTGAGATAACAAAAAAAGTGGTATGGGACAAACTTACACTCATGTATTCAATGGCATCAACTGTAAATAAAGTATTCATCATGAAGAAATTGTACAAACTCAAGATGAAGGACGGTGGTATTATGAAAAATAATGTATCAATGAGTTTAACACTCTAGTCAACCAAGCAAATTCAGTGGGTATGACACAAGATGGTGAAAACAACTTTGTTCTCTTATTATGCTCTTTACCAAGAAGTTGTGATGGAGTTGTAACAACTGTTAGCACTTCAGTATCCACCAAGAACAAGTTGGTTTTTGATGATGTAGCGGCTACTCTTCTCAGTGAAGACATGAGAAGGAAGAACCAAGAATCCTCATTTGGTGAAATATTAATGGTTGTAAGCACCGAAAATAAAGCAAGGAGCCACAATAGAGGCATAAATAATCATCATAGAACATTGAAATCAACTAGGAGATCATTCCATTCCAAAATTTTTCAATATCTCCTTAATGTACTTAGATCAAGTTATATAAATACCTTTTGTCATTTGTTGTACTTGTAAACCAATAAATAATTTTATTTCTCAAATTATAGACATCTCAAGTTCTTTCCTCATTTCTTTAGAAAAAGGTTTACTAAGCAAATCATTTCCTCCAAAGATGATATCATCCTCATAAAATTCAATAATTACAACTTTGTCTTCACTTTCAGTTTTCAAATACACATTACTATTACCATTAGTTCTTTCAAATCTAATCTTAACTAAATATGAATGTAGTCTTTCATACCATGTTCTTGGTGCTTGCTTCAAACCATATAATGCTTTATGCAATCTACAAACCAAATCCTTACCTTGTTCAACAACAAATCCTTCAGGTTGTTCAATATATCTACTTCTTCTTCTAATATTCCATTCAAGAATGTCGATTTAACGACAATTTTATAAACTTTAAATCCTGTATATGCTACGTAAGCCAACAATATTTTGAATCCTTCCATTCTAGCAGCAGGTGCAAAAATATATCGATAATCTAATCCTTCTTCTTGCGCATAACCTTTGAAAATCAATCTAGCTTTATTTCTTATTACTTCACCATTCTCATCAAGTTTGTTTCTAAAAACCGATTTTGTTCCTATAACATTTTTATCTTTAGGTCTATGAACTAACGACCATGTTTGGTTGTTCTCTATGTATTCAATCTCTTCTTTCATTGCTTCTATCCAGTCTACATCTTTTACCAATCTTGATTCCATCTCCGATAGTAGACATGTAGTATTCTTGGATCTTAATTGACTTATGGTAAATAATCAATCACTTCTATCCCCTAGTATATCTGTCAAGTTTTGATTAATCCTTATATTTCTTGGTGTTAGAGGTTCCACAGTTTGAATTCATTCATTTCTCTTATTTGTTTCACCTAGTAGTGCAGTTATCGGTTGGCTATTATCGGTGCCTGTACTTGCTTATTTTGTTTCTAACTTTTCAAGTTAAAAGTAAATCAATTCAATGTATCCTTCTAGTTTCTTTCAACTATTCTCTTCATTGTATTTTGAAAATTTATAAATCTTAACATTTGCACTTTCAATGTTCTTGTTTGTTCTTTTATTCAAACACTTGAATGTTTTACTCTTAGTAGGATATCCTAGAAATGTTCCTTCATCACTTTAACTATCAAGATTTCCATTTCTATCATCCTTCTTAATATTAAATTTGCTTCCAAATATTCTAAAATGACTAACATTAGGTGTTTGACCATACCAGATTTCATAAGCTATCTTGTTTTCTCCTTTCTTGAGTTGTACCCAATTTAGTGTGTATAGGGCAGTGCTAACAACTTCTCTATAGAATGTTTTTGCAATTCCCTTTTGATTTACCAATATTCTAGCACATTCCATAATAGATATGTTTCTTCTTTCTACAATTCCAATCAATTGAGGTGTCCTCGGTGCAGTCAACTACCTTTTGATTATATTATCTTCACAATGCTCATTGAATTCATTAGAAGGAAATTCACCACCTCTATATGATCTAAGACATTTCAAACTTTTTCCAATTTCTTTTTCAATTCTTGCTTTATTCAATTTAAACATGTAAAAAGAATCTGACTTAAGCTTTAAAAATAGTACCAACACCATCCTTGAGTAGTCATCGACAAACAATCTAAAGTATTTGTCTCCATTAAATAGCTTTTTGTACTTATAGGTCCACACAAATCTGTGTGTACCATGTCTAAGATATGTTCTGTCGAGTAGACTTTGCTTGAGAAACCTTAACTAGTCATCTTACCTAGCTGACATTCTTTACATACAACATTCTTTGGCTTATTTAGTATCGGTATACTGCTAACACATTTATTTTTACTAACCTTTACCAAATTATCAAAGTTCACATGACATAATCTCTTATGCAATAACCAACTTTCTTTCACTTTAGGAATTAAACAATGACCAATTGTACCAATTGTAGTATTCAGTTTGAAATGGTTACCTTTTTTCTATCCACCGGTACCAATCAATTTTCCAATCTTCTCAAACATTTTTAATTTTCCATTACTAAACTCAAATTTGAATCCTTTGTTATTGAAATGAGACACACTTAACAAACTATATTTCAATCCCTCAGCTCAGTAAACATCATCACAAGTAATATCATCAGTTAAAGCAACAATACCTTTACCTCTAATCATGTAGGGAGAGTCATTTCCAAATGTAACTGTACCTCCATCACAATGTTCCATGGTTATGAATCTATCTTTATGTCCAGTCATATGATGTGCACAACCACTGTAAATGATCCAATTTTTGTTACAATTCACATTAGAGATCAAAGCTTTCTCTTCTCTGGTATCAGTGTTGTCAGTAGAGTGATCTTCCTTTATAGACACAAACACTATTTCCTTATCACTATCATCTACATCAGTATTGCAATCATTTTCTTCTTCTTCAGCAATGTAGCACATATTTTTCCTCTTCTGAGTAAAATCTTTGTATTTCTTGTATTTGTTTTTCTTTTCTCCATCATGTTCCTTTCTCGATTTGTCAGGACATCTGTGTGCAAAATGACAAATTTGGCTACAATTCCAACATGCAATAGGAATTTTTCCTTTGTATCTTCCTTTAGGTTTAGGAAACCTCCTAGCAATCAAAGCTTCAAGTTCTTCCAACTATTTCTCCTCAACTGCTAATCCTTCATATTCGTTAGAGTCATCAACAATAGTCTCTCCTTTTCTAGATGATTCAACATTAGTTGTAGTTTGAAATGCAACTTCACTAGTAGGTTGGCTATTGTCAAAATTACTTAGTTCAAATACTGTAAGCCTTCCAATAAGTGAATCAATTGTAATCTTACTCTTATCAATTGTTCTTAGCTCTTATATCACAAAAAATCTAATAACATACTTGTGTGGAATTGTTTCGAACATTTTACTTACAACATCACTTTCTTCCATCTTTCCACCAGCTCCTTTATTGGATGCAACAACTTCTTTAACCATAGTTCCATTTTATGCAATTGTTTCTTGGTATTGCATTTTTATTTCATCATATTTTCCTTTTATTCTGTCAACCTTTATCTGTAAGACATGTTCGTCTCCACCATGTACTTGTAATACCTTATCCCAGATCTTCTTGGCTAAAAGCAGATCTTGTATATCAACATACTCAGAGTTGTGCAATGCATTTGCAAGCCTTATCTTCACCGAGTTATGAATAAGTTTTGTTGTCTTCTTTGCTTCCGTAGGTACACTAGAAGGTTTTACATATTCATTCGTGAGAAAATCCATTGCATTATCTAAGAGTCATGAATGGTGCAATTTCATCCTGGTTGCCCACATTCCAAAGTCATGTTTATTCTTATTAAACTTAGGTGTTTCCTTCCTATACATATTGAGATCTTTGTCCTAAGTGGTTAAGCTTCCAAATTAAGGAACCAATGATCTGATACCAATTGTAGGTATAGGAAAGTTTACTGAGAGGGAGGGCAGGGGGCATCAATTAGTAATCACCAACTTAACCTTAAAACTCAATCACAAATCTTCTCTTAATAGGTTTACAAATTACAACCTAATTAAACTATAATAGTGTTATCAATTACCATAACATTAAACATCCATGAAACATAAAGTAAACATCCAAATAACATCAATACCAGTATTTATATCATGGAAACCCAATTAGGGAAAAAATCACGGTGTGATACCAATGCCCACAAATGTTGTACTCTTCTGAAATATGCCTGGTTAAGAGCTTGCTCGGTTAAGGGTTAAAAAAGAGCTATTAAATGCTACCTAGTTATGGGATTTACCTAGAGACCTATTAAATTCTTATACCTTATTAGGAGTAACTTGGTTAAAGGATTTTAGGCACTCCTTTGAGAATGACACATTGTTAAAGGATTTAAAATAGACCTATTAGGGTCACCCAATAAGGGATTTTACTATCATAGTTGTTAGAGAGTAACACCCTATAAAATAATTTTTAGTTCTCACTATCCTTTCTATATCAGATCCCATAATGTTCCTTAACACAATTAACATACCATTCTAATCCTTTGTGTCTTCTTCTCTGATTGCAACAATCCTTCTTTGATTAGTTCTTAAGTTCAACCAATTTCTTGTCTTCTTCTCCATCATGGTACCAAACTTATTCTTTTCTCTTCCTTAAGTAGGTAATCGTTAATCATAAAAAGCTAAACCTAGATCCAACGATCATAACTTGATCATCTTATTAAACCATTTTTGTGTTCTTCCTCCTTGTAAACAACGTTGTTAGAATAACTGAGAGGGGGGGGGGGTGAATTAGTGGCCTCAAAAATTATTCCATTAATCCAACCAAAACTTAAACCACATATATAAAACCTCTAGTTATCTTCAGTCCTACAAGATGTATTCGTTGTATGAATCTAACATATATATACTGCTTGGAGAATATACTATTTATCCTTTTCTTAAGCTTTACCGAAATATAGTAAATAACTTAGTATTTACTGATCAATCCTATTTTAGTAATGTGTAAAGAAAAACATAACAGCAATGAACCATATACACATTTGATACATTGATTTTTAATGTGGAAACCCTGTTAAGGGAAAAACCACTTGGGACCAGTAACCCAAAATTTTCACTCTTCTGAAGTAAGCTCGGTGAAGAGCCAACCCTGTTAAAGGTTACAAATACACTGTTAAGTGCGACCTTATTAGAGGATTTAAAACTATCAGTTTATCACTTGACTTGACCTTCACTATGTTGTCAACATGAAAACCTTTTGATACTCCTTGGGATGTATCTCAATATATTAAGGATGGTTAAATCCCACTCTGTTAAGAAATTTTTTGATCCAATGGTTAAACTAAACAGTATATGATTTGTTCATAAATACAACTAAACTTTGGAGATGTTCAAATCTGTTGTAAGTTCATAATACCTCTTCTGATCAATGTTGTCTTCAATTCCTTTGTTCCACTTCTTTCTACTCAATGAATGTTGTTGCTTCTCTGTTGCTCGGTGTCTGCAGAATTATTGGCTCTGTTCTTTAGCTAGTATGATCAGATATGCATGAATACTTCTATCTTCACCAGAATTTTCTTTAGCATTCCTTTCTTTCATAATTTATTTTTTGTACCTTTATATACATGATTCCACTGTTTCATCTCCTTGTCTTTCTTTTTCTTGGTGTAGATTCTTTCTTGATCTACAAGTCTCACCATGCATAGCTTTAATATTTAATTGTTTTCTTTAGTTTTATCCTTGAAAACTGGGAATAATACTAGCTTTAAAACTTCAGTTCAACTGGTCATTATAAACAATTTAATCAATCAGTTAACTTTATCTTTAGCTCCTGCCAACTAAGTATTTTGTCATTTCCTAACTCTAGTTTTGATTAGTGATAAAATCTTAGTTTTCTCAGTCAATGACTCCAGTTGTCCTCGGGCATGAATACTGTCCATCAGTCAACACTTGAATTTCTCAGGGTTCAGTTTAGTTATGCTTAGGGTTGTGGTGCTCGGTATACACTGTTACTTCTCGAGGTTCTCTATCTGTCGGTATGCACTATGCTATGGTGTTTACTGTCACTCGGTATACACTGGCTTTATATGTTTCCTGATAACATAAAATTTATCTCTTTGGTTTCTTGAAGTCTATGACAATATGTATATGACCAATCAGATTATATCAAGTTGAAATCAATGAAAATACAATACACTAACTGATTTGATGTCTTGCATTTTCTTTCTGCAGCTCTGTGATCATCAACATAACATCTTCAAACATTCAATCAGTTATAGTTCATCAATCTTTCCCTTTGGCATTGATGGCAATATACTACTAACACAATATGAAATATATTAGTTATAGTTCATCAATCTCTCCCATACTTATTATTCTATAACCAATACAAATGTCTAACTCTCGATAAGCTCTTTCTAGCTTAGACTTGATTCTTGTAGAGTAATTTTTCTTCTTCATTCCTTTCAATGGATAGATGTAGCAACTTCTGATTCTACCTCACCCTTGTTGTGGAATCTCTTCTCCTATTCTCTCCCTTGGATGGATGGTTGTTTCTTTGAGTCTTTCTCTAATGTTTTCTCTCCATTTGACTGTTCCTCTCCTTGATGGATATTTATTTCTTTTTGCTCCCTTTGGATGATCATGGCAGATATTTTATATGGATATATTCTCTCCCTTTGACATCAATGGAAAACAAAAATATATTTCTCTCTAATATATTCCTTGAATTTCCTCTCCATTAGCAATTTAGCTTTGTAGTAGCCAACAATTTCTCTGGTGTTTGGTGTAGATAAGTACCTTCTTGTACTGATATACCTTCTGGATCAAGGATTTCCATATTCATACCTTTCAGTAATTTCTTGATCCATGCAATGTAAGAGCAATTTGAAACATAAGCCACATATTCTTCTTCTATAGTGGATTGTGAAATGCATCCTTGATTTTTACTTATCTATGTGATAAGTCTGTCACCCATGAAGAATTCTCCTCCTATTGTGCTCTTTCTATCATCTATGTTTCTATCCCAATCAGCATCTGTATAGACTTGAAGCTCAAATTTTCCTTCTTTATTATACCATAGACCATAGTCCTCGGTATTCTTTAGATATCTTAGAGTTCTTTTGAGAACAGTCATGTGTGATTCCTTGGTATTAGCAGAGAATATTGAAACTATTCCAAATGCATGTGCTATATCTGGTCTTGTATGTACAACATACATGATTTTTCCAATCATAGATCTATATAGAGTCTAATTTACCTCTATTGATTTGTCTTCCTTTTTTAGTTTACATCTGGTTTCCATCGGTGTTCCAACTAGTTTGGAGTCCTCCATCTTGAATGTCTTGAGAACTTCTTTGATGTATTTGGATTGTGTGATGTAGATGCATGCATCATGTTGAAGAATCTGTAGACCAAGAAAAAATTTGATCTCCCCAAACATTGACATCTCAAAGTCTTTTCTCATTTCATGAGCAAATGATTTGCATAACTATTCATTACCTTCAAATATAATATCATCAACAAATATTTCAGCAATCAGAATGTTATCATCAATATCTTCTTTTAAATACATATTATTGTTATCACTTGTTCTTACAAATCCAATACTTATGATATAAGAGTGAAGTCTTTCATACCATGCTCTCGGTGCTTATTTCAATCTATACAAGACTTTGTGTAGTCTACAAACCATGTTCCTCTTGTTAGGATCAACAAACCCTTCTGGTTGTTCAATGTATACCTCTTCTTCTAGTATTCCATTTAGGAATGTAGATTTGACATCCATTTGGTATACCTTGAATCCTTTGAATGCAACATAACCAAGTAGAATTCTTACTCCTTCTATTCTAGCAATGGGTGCAAAGTTTTCTCCATAGTCAATACCTTCTTCTTGTGCATACCCCTTGCATACTAATCTTGCTTTGTTTCTTATGACTTCTCCATTCTCATTTAGTTTGTTTGTGAATATCCAGTTGGTACCAATGGCATTCTTGTCATTCAGTCTAGGTACTAATGTCCATGTTTTTTTCTTTTCAATCTACATAATTTTTTCATTCATTGCACTAACCCATTGTTGATTCTCAAGTGCAGTAATGACAAATTTTGGCTCAAAATCATAAATCAAACATCTAGTGTTCAGTGACTTGTTGTTCTCATTCCAGCCTTTTTGTCTCCTATGATCATTTTTTGTGGATGGTGTCCTCTAAAATACTTAGCAAGTACTGGTTCAGATCTTTGTTCATCATTCTGATCATTATTGTGACCTTCATTCTGATCTTAATCGCTCGATACATCATTGTGAGAAATTTCAAGGTTTTCGGTGTTTGCATCCTGATGCTCGGGTGCATTGTTCCATCACTCGATAGTGATACATTGTTTCTTGGGCGGAGTGTTAGGTTCTTCACTGTAGACAAATCTATTCTAGTCTTCTCATTCCTTTCTTCTTTCCTCATCATTTTTCTTAGTAAATTAGTCCACTTTGACATTTGCACTTTCAATGATTTTGTTAGAGGATTTGTTAAGACATTTATAAGCCTTTCTTTTCGTAGAATAACCTAGAAATATTCCTTCATCACCTTTCGAGTCAAATTTCCCATTTCTATCATCTATCAAGATATAACATTGACTTCCAAAAATTCTGAGGTAACTTACATTAGGTGTGTATCCATACCATAGCTCATAAGATGTCTTATTGGTGTCTTTCTTCAATTGAACTTTGTTTAATGTGTAGACATCAGTACTAACAGCTTCTCTCCAAAATGTTTGTGTGATGTATTTATCAATCATTAGTGTTTTGGCACAATCAATAATTGATCTGTTCCTTCTCTCAGCAATCCCATTCCGCTGTGGTGTTCTTGGTGCAAAATCCTATCTTTGAATTCACTGCTCATTAAAAAAGTTAGTGCATTCATCAGAAATAAATTCTACTCCTCTATCTGGCCTCAGACATTTTAGTTCCTTTCCACTTTATTTTTCAACTATAGATTTATACCATTTGAACATCTTGAATGCTTCTGATTTCTCTTTTAAGAACATACAAGTCATCATTCTAGAATAATCATCAACAAATAGAATAAATTATATATCGCCATAGTAGCTCTTTGTTCTCATTGGTCCACATAGTTTAGTATGGACTAATTTTAGAATAGCATTAGATGTGTAGGTTTTTCTCTTGAAACTAGACTTTTTCATTTTACCTTTTTGACAATTCTTAAACATGACATGGGCGGGCTTTGACATGCTCAGTAAGCCTCTTACTTTTCATTTATTGCTTATCCTAACCATGTTGTCAAAGTTCACATGACATAACCTTTTATTCCATAACCAAATGTCTTCATTTCTATCCATTAAACAAGTGGTCTTAATATCATCAAGATATAATAGGTGACCTTTTGTTTGTTCACCAATACCAATCAAAATTCCTGATTCATTAAAGATATTTTCCTTTTTGTTCTCAAATGCAACTCGGTGACTGTGTTATTCAGCTGTGAAACACTCAATAGATTATAGTTAAGTCCTTTTACCCAATATGTATTTTCACATCTAATTAGATTATTCAACATTATGGTTCCTTTACCTTCAACTTGACAAGTGAATCATTACCCATTCTTACTAATCCACCATTATAATATTCAAAAGTTTCAAAATTTTCCTTATCTCTAGTCATATGGTGAGTACAACCACTATCAATAATCCAGACATCATTTTTAATAACCTTAGATATGAGTGCAGTCTCAACATACCTTTCTTCTTCGTCTGAATCATCCTTCACAGCAATAAATACCACCTTAATGTCTTCATCAGATTCAATGTCAGTGTTTTCATCTTTGTTCTTAGCTAGGTAACAAGCCTTCTTTCCTTTTTCCTTGTAGTCTTGGTTATCTCTTTTTTCAAATTGTCGGTTTCTTCGGTAATCTCGGTCATCACCTCTATCAAATTTATTTTCATATGATCTATCATTGTTTTTGTCTTCTGTTCTCTTATTATGACATCTAGCAGCAAAGTGTCCAATCTATGTACAATTAAAACATACCAATGGTAATTTACCTTTGTATCTACCTTTTCCTCTCTGCAATCTTCTAGGGTAAAAGCACAATAATCTGTCGCCTTTTAGGCTAACTTATCAGCACAACTGAATTTTAGTATTTCTAACTAAAAATTAATTTCTGTCAAACATATGGTCTAGCTAGATTCATTATAGTTAAGTTAGATAAGTGCTTTAATGTTTCCAATTGGAAATGCATATTAAATGCATGTTTTATACCACTTTGAGTCCAATTACCGTAGAAATAAAATTATTTCAAAAAAGTGATGTTGCAATAACTCTAAGTCTTTTTAATGATAATTTAAAAAAATATAAAAATACCCTTTTGTAGAGATCAGAGTCAAGAATATCTCTTATGGATTTTATAGTGTTTTAATTAGACATAGTCTATTATAATTAAAAAATATTGCAAGTAGGTATTTTAACAGTGAAGGAGATGCTGATTCAAAGAAAAAATAATAATAAAACATATTAAATAAATTTGAAAAACATATGGTGAACTATAAGAGAGAGGCCTCTTCAAGAATATATATTTCTTTTTTTTATTCGGATATATTTGTTATGAAAAATATGTCGGGAGATGAAAACTGTTGATTTTAGGTGAGTTGGAATTTGAATTGTTATAAAAGAGAAAATATAGGTTACAAACCAATTTTTATTTCTTCATGCACTAGCTATATATGTCATCTATAACATATTTTGAAATTAGGGGAAAAAATTTTCATTTACATATTATTTTTTGGCGGGAACTAGACCCCTAATTTTTAGTATGTTTCTGCAACCAAAAAATCATCTTTAAAATTTTTAAAAACATATAAAAAATTATTCAAAAAAAATATTAAAAATATTAATCATAAACTTCATCCATTTTAAAAGATTTTGTTAGTTTACATCATCTTCAAATTCCAAACATAAATGTCACTTTTATACTATTGAAGTTGAACAACTTTGATTTTGTTAGCCTTTTCCTTTATAAAAGGGTGACAGATTATTGTGCTTTTACCCTCTAGCCATTAGTGCTTCAATATCATCAAGTTCTTGTTCATTAATATCAATTTCACTATCATTTTTCATAGTGTGTTTATGACTTGATTTACTTATTTTCAAAAAAGATTTGAATGTAGACTCAATAGTTGGTAAGACACTGTTGTGAAAGTTATTCATCTCAAATCAAATAATTCTACCAATCAAACTATCTAGAGTAACATTGTTATTTTCTACTTCTTTCATTTCTTGTATATCAGATACTCTAATAGCATAAACAGGGACTAAGGTTCTTAGAATTTTACTTACCACTATTTCTTCTTCAAGTACACCTCCTACTCCTCGGATAGCATTTACAACCTCTTTGATTCTACAACTATACTGAGTGATGTTTTCTCCTTCTTTCATTCTTAGGTCATCAAACTTTCCTCTTAGGCTTTCAACCTTAGCCCTTGGCACATTGTTATCTCCTCCATGTACTAGCTGGAATTTTTCCTACATTTGCTTTGTAGTGCTGCATGATTTGACTTCTTCAAATTCAGCATCAAAGAGTGAGGAAGAAAGTTCTACCATCATAGAATTGTGTTCATGCTTCTGTCTCAATTGATCATCTGTCAGAGGTTTAGTAGGTAACACAAATTACGTATCCAAGTACTGGGTGACATTATTTCCAATACCTGATAGGTGGAGTCTTATTCTACTTTTCCATGATGCAAAATTTTCCTTGTTCAACTTAGGCACATCCATTTTGCTCATTTTGTGATCTTTAGCTTGAGTCTTTAAACTCCCTTTCTAAGAAAACAAGCTCTCATACCAATTGTTAGAATAATTGAGAGA